>PVKU01003902.1:0-163187 GCA_004027475.1 Anoura caudifer | reverse complement strand
AAAAAGGGGGGGGGACCATAAAGAGAGACCCAGAAGGTCACTTCATAATACTCAAGGGAAGAATCCACCAAGAAGACAAAAAAAAAAATCTAATGTTCAGCCCTGGCTTGTGTGGCTCAGTGGTTGAATGCCAGCGGGCAAACTAAAGGGTGGCTGATTTGATTCCTAGTAAGGGCACATGCCTGGGTTGCAGGCCAGGTCCCCAGTAGGGGGCACGTGAGAGGACACCACACATTGATGTCTCTCCTCCCTTCCCCTCTCTAAAAATAAAGTAAATAAAATCTTAAAAAAAAAAAAAAAACCAACAAAAAACAAAACAAAACAAAAAACAGAAAAAAATCTAATGTTCAATGGAGCATGCTTTGGGAAATGATCTAATCCAAAAAAAGTTGCATCAGTTACTCTGCTTTCACCACAAATCTCCAGACTTTGACTCAATGCATCAACCCAACACTCAACACTCTCTTCCTATATCCCTACTGTCTTTCACTGGGTACCCACCTACTCTTTGAGATTTCAATGCTCTGTAATCTCAAATGCCTGGTAATCCTCTGGTTCTTTTTGATTAAATAAGCAATTGGCTTCAAAGTTTATGACATCATACAAGGTATCAATTTCCTTGACAATCCAAACAAATCATTCCAGTCTCATTCAAGTGCTGAAATAGGAGAAGCTGCTTTCATTCTTTCATAGACCTTATCCGTGGACTCATCCTGAATGTAGTCTGAAGCCTAACTGGAAGACAAAGTGTAACAGTGAATGTTCCGCCCAGCTAAGAGATCAGACTACCTCAATCATCCCCAAGGAAGGTAAGGGCCAAAAGGACAGCACAAGCAGCCTCTAGGGAATTCGGCTCAGAAAAGCATTTGTTATCATATTAGGAGGTGACGATGCCCAGCTTGGTGTAAAGTGAGGAAAAAGGGAGGAGTAAAACAGGGAGCCATCAAGGAAACAGAATAGCTTTTTCAATCCTCTGGAGAATTCTCCCAGTGTAGTAGCTTCAGTAACTGGCAGGAACCAATTTAATTCCTAACAAATATTCAGGGACACTCAGAGCTAAATGTGAATGAATAAAATCTATTTTGGGTTATCTATTTTTCATAACTATTCAGGATAATTAGAACAGTATGTTTATTTCAGTCAAGATTCACAGTACTTATTCTTTTAAACTGAAGCTGGGTGTATTTTCTCAAGTTCTTTGATACTTTTCCCTGGAGCTAAATGCCAAAGAAAAGTCCTTTAGAATATAATGAGGCATTTTTAGAAATGATGTTGGAATATTAAGTAAAACTCAAGTGAACCAAGACCTGTCTCATTTCACATCAGTGGGTTTGTAAATTCTCTTAATAAAGTTTGTATATACACAACTCAAAGTAATTTAAATTTGTAATAGAAATCTATAACGCAAATAAAAGGAATCCACTGCTACATAACTAAAATTATGTAATTATACATTTATTTATAAAATAACAAAAGATTTAGGAATAGATCTGTTTATTGTACTGTGAAAATGGTCTTGGTACATGTGAGAAACATCATATACTTTGAAGACACCATTCAGAACTGTTAAGATAAAAGACGAACTATAATTTTAAACTCAATCTTGATTTAAGGGAAAGGCTATAAATTATTGGCTGCAATGCATTCAGCATGAACTCAGATCCTATATAACATAAAGCATGAAAGAGTACAAAAGATGCTGGAGTCCAATAAGCCCATACCTAAATTTTAGCTGTAAAGCTGCAAGGACTTTTTGTTTATTCTTATATACTGGTTTTCTTCTGAGACAAGTTGATTTTATCTCCAAGACTTAAGGCCATGCCCTGTAAACAAGAATGGAAATGTTTATAATTATTGACACTATGTAAAACCAGCAGGTTATTCTATCTTAAGCAAGCCCCCATTCAATAATACGACCTTTGACAACGAAACCAAGGATGTACAAATCAGGCTCACCAAAACCACCTTACTTGGTTAAGTACTTTTAGTGCTATATTTACAAACAGTCACTAGATTTGCAGTTTGGATTTCAAAAAAAAAAAACCTCTAAAGAACCCATTTCACAAATACCTCATAGGAATCTATCTGGTTTTAAGCAAATATCCAAAATAAGGCCCAAAAGGTGAGTCATTTTAATAAATCCGAAGTTGTATTTCTATTCAGAGACTACATTACATATATATGCACCTAGTAGCACAAAACACTAGTACGACAGAGAATACTACACACAGAAATAAGAAAGACTTCAATTCTTCCTCCTCTTGTTCAATTCAGGGACTATCTCAATAAAAACAATTGTTACCTGACTCTTTGCACGAATTCTGATGTGGCCAGTAACAGGGGCCTCTGGTCCCTGTTGAATAGGCTTCTCAATGCTGACATTTGCAAGTGCATCTTCTCCGAATATGGACCGAGCATAGAGGTTGGCTGCCATAAAGCCACAGTAACCAGAAAGTGCCTGGGAAGAAATTTTTGATAAATTCAGTACTTTACTATTACTAAAGAACTTACATGTAAGCAAGACTGAAGAACACATATAAATTATCACTAAAATAGTAGTTATCATATGGTAGTAATTACATGACTGTATAAATGTTTAAACTCATGGAACTACATATGTAAACAGTATGGATTTTACCATGTCTACATAGACCTGAATGTAAAGAAATTACAGTTATCCCAACTTGTGCTTATATATTCTCTGTTTACTTATAGTTGTTTGACTGCCTCCCACATCGGACCTAAGCTCCATGAAGAAAGAGATTTACTTTAATTTTGTTCATTACTGTATATCCAACAGCTCACGGAGTACTGTTGTACTCACTTACCTGGCAGCAGACATTTTTTTACTGATAAAATTAGTATTATAACAGCTTTATTTTTTCTTTCTGGTCTTTTTTTCATACATACACAAACATAGCAGATAAGCAAAGCATATCAATGATTTTCTACATAAACAGATATATTCTGTCCCACAAGAAGAGCCAACAGAAGACATCATGAATATTTTCTAGTTGGGTATCATAAATTATTTTGGAATAAGCCTTTAGCTGAAAGGGAGAAGATTGAAAAGAGAAACTAATTTGACTATTCAATTGGGTCACTGCACTGGGAACAAGCAGACTGATATAGTACAGAAGAAAGAGGTAAACAGATTCATACATGCTATAGGATAACTTCTTTTGGCTAGTCCAGAAAGATGCTGCTTTTCTCATGCTATAGCATGAGAAAATAATAGCAAAAATACACCAGAGGACCTACAAGAAAACCTGGAACCTACCACACTACTCTCTATTGGATTTCATAAGGTCTTGGTCAAATCTTACCTTCTCTGGAGTAAGGCATTTCATGTTGGTTGACTTTAATATGTGTTGTAAATAGTCATTTAAATCAATTATATTTGTGTTAACCGTCACCTGTAAAGATGCAGAAGAAAGAAGATTACAATTTCTTCTTAAAAATTTTTTCAATATCAAACAATTTTATTAAAAGCAATACAAGTACATAAAGATATATACAATCATATTATGCTGTTTTCTTTTTTCTTCACCTATGAAGATTATAATTCTTACAATTAGAAAGTTGTGAATTTCTTATGTTGGGATTGACAAACAATCACTCATATGTCATATGAGACCATTCTTCCAAGTATTCAGTGAGGAAGGATAGACAACAAAAAAAAATAAATGACATCTACAAAACCCAATAAACTGTAGGATGGTATCAGAACTTTCAGATATAGGTAACTTCGCAGAAAATCAACACAGCACTGCATCTAAAATATTTCTAATAAAAATCGAGGCTCAAAGAAAGTTGTGCAGCAAGCCATTGACTTTGCAAAGCCTCTTTTGGACATCAAATTCAATGATAATGTATTACTCATACATACAAGAAATGGAGTATTTTCCATACTGTCAATCAATCAATCAATCAATCAATCAGATTCCAACAGTGATTTATCAAACTAACTTGTATGACTTTCAACTAAGGCTAATTTGCAAGAACAAATACTAAAAGACTGCTTTTCACATCTGACATTTTTTAATGGGATTAATTTTCTAGGAGATTCCCTCAACACTACCTAAAAAGAAACAAAAATAAGGAGTTCAAGCAAATCTCCCAGGACTAACTTTGTTTTCCCATTCAAATTCGGCCCACATCTGACGGAATTCAGCATCTGTGCAACTTGCAGGCTGGATGTAGTCCATGATGTCAATGTGAATATCACTAAGGACCACACAATTTCTGTCACTTGCTGCTCCAGAGACATCATAAACTGCAATATATACACAAAAAACAATTCTCAATCACCAGAGGCAAATTTTACTTTAAAAAGTTTTAATATTTCCAAGTAATAATTATGGTATTAAATATTTATATAATGCTTATTGTACAAACACTGCTGTATTCTAAATGCTTTACAAATAGTACTTGTTTAATATTCATATCAATCCTATGTTATAGTATTATTATCTTCCAACTTACACATGAAGACACAAAAACAAAGAGAAGTTAATTAAGTTGCTCAAGATCACAGAACTAATAAGTGGTAGGAGTCAGTATTCAAACTCAATTGCTGTATGTAAGGCACAGCAGGAGAATACACAAATAGTAGTGTTCCCATAGTAGGTACTTATGTAATTTTTTAAAAAAAATCTTTATTTATTTATTTTTTAGAG
Source organism: Anoura caudifer (assembly GCA_004027475.1). NCBI lineage: Eukaryota > Metazoa > Chordata > Mammalia > Chiroptera > Phyllostomidae > Anoura > Anoura caudifer. The sequence continues at coordinate 158,508 of PVKU01003902.1, read as the reverse complement.
AGAGGAAGGGAGAGAGAAGGAGAGGGAGAGAAACATCAATGTATGCTTGCCTCTCACATGCCCCCTACTGGGGACCTGGTCCTCAACCCAGGCATGTGCCCTGACTGGGATCAAACTGGCGACCCTTTGAATCATAAGCCGGCACTCAACCACTGAGCCACACCAGCCAGGTTAGTATTTTTTGAATGAATATTTAATGAATATTTTTGAATGAATATCCAAACATTTGAATGAATAGTACTTAATGATACAAGATTATATGCTTCTATGACCATCTTTTCCATGGTATAAAGTTATAATCTCATTGGAGCCTTCCTTTCCTCCTTCTAGCCTCATCTCTTGACATTCCCCCACCTTATCTACTTTCAGAGAAAACCAAAGTTACCAAGAATATGTTCCTTTAATGTTCAGCCCTATTTTTAAAAATAAATGTATCTTTCTCTGAATCTACTCTCACCTTCTTGCCATTTGTATCAGAGAAGTGCTGCCCATTCTCTTCAAGGTTAATATTTCCTGCCATCTGTGATCCCTGCTTTGGTTCATCAACCATTATCTCTTTTACTCTGTCTTTACCTTTGTATTATTTACTGACTTTCTTCCCTTATAATCATCCTATGAACATACTCAAGACACTTTCACCTTAAAAAAATAAATCCCCCTCATCCTTGATTTCTATTCTAATGCCCTCTCTCACTTGTATCAAAACCAAGGTCCTACACTCAAAATAGTCTATATTCACTATCTTTATTCCTCCACCTCCTATTTAATCTTCATTATCACCACTGCCCAAGGCATGGACAAAAAAATTTTAATATCACTACTCACCAAATCCAAAGGATCCTCTCTTTTAGATTTCATGTTATTTGATCTTTTACCAATGCAGACATTTCTTGAAAAATTTTCCTTACTTCTCTTACCACACCACAGATTCCTTTGTAGGCTTCTCCTCCTCTGACCAGGCTGTTACTATCGCTATTCTCTTGGATATGGTTTTCAAATCTCTTTTCTTTTCAATTTTAAGCCCCGTTGGTTATTTCTTCTACTTCTATGACTTTTAAACAAATATTTACCTCTGGTTCAAGTGCCAGACTTATATCAGAATTGCCCTGGAATATCTTCAGATACTTTATTACTCAATCTGCTCAAGGTTTAACTCTCTCTCTCTTAAATTTATCCTTCTCTTTTCTATATTCCTTGTTTTAGTGATTAACATAAACATAAACCCAATTAAGAAATTGGAGTATAAGTTATTCCTGAGCCTTTTGGTGGCCTTCCTTTATTTGTGTCTCCTCTCTTCTCTTCAGTTATATCTTTGAAAAATGCCTCTTGGATTTTTAAGTAGAATGTTACTTTCCATTGGTACAACAAAAATCTATTTGAAACCTCAAATAAAAAAGAAATCTGAGGGTTACTCTAGCCACTTCCTCTTCAGTCAGTAACCATGTCTTGGGCATTCTATCTCCTTAGTATCTATACTTAGCCCTTTTCTCCATCCCAACCACTACTGAGTTGGCTCAAGCTCTTTATCATGTCTCACCTGTGCTCCTGCAATAGTTACTAGTTAGTCATTCTGCCTCTTCCAATCAGTCTTCTATAGTGCTGTCGCAGAAACATTTAATCATGTAATACACTTATAATTCCCTAATGGCTCTCCATTTATATGCAGGATAAAATACAAAATCCTTAGCATGACAAGTAAAATACAGCTCCCACTAACTTTCTTAAACTCACTTTTTTCTACCACCACCCTCTGGCTCATGTAAACTCCAGGTATAAACATGCTTTTTTCCAGCTGAATCCCTGTCTATCTGTAGAACACTTATTGATCTTTTAAAACCCTACTTGAGAATTAACTCTTCCACAAAGACTATCCTGACCTTCCCCCTCCACCACCCCAACGTCGAGAGAACTGAGCTAACACTTTATAGATTCCCACAGGCTTCTTTTGTAACAGTTACCATTATGAATTGCACATATCTATTTTACATATCTGTTTTCCTTTACTCAACTGTAGGCTGAGGACAGAGATTGTTTGTTTCTCACCATGACAGACCCCACCCTACCACAGAAATTGCTAAAAAAATAAAATAAAATAAAAATGAAAAAGTTTATTGACTGAATGCTTCTGTAGAAGCTAGTCCTTTGGTGACTTGACACCAAATGCCTATGCAAAGTTTAGACTGAGTTCAAACATTATCCTCTGATAACATGCCATTGACCTTTACAAAGCCTTCCATACTGTTAGCATTTTCTCCCATGACCCCAGAGCACATAGTAGATAAACTAGCCCCTATCACACTGCATTGTAATTATATATTTATCTATCTCCTCCTCTTGCTTGATGGTTTCTTGAGGACAGTGACTCTATCTGGTTTATTTCCGTATATCTAAAATATAGTACAGTGCTTGGCACCTCAGCAGGTGCTCCATAAATGAATGCATAAATAGATTCAGGTTCTGTCCTCAAGAAATGTCACACAGTGACTCATTACAATAATTCTTTAATAAAAGTATTCAAACACCACATGCTGTAAACTAATGCCTTACCTATGTTACCAAATATTATTCCATTTTCTGTTGATGCTACTTTGACATTAGCTTTAATGTTTGCAAAATCATGAGGAGCAAGAGTCAAAGGAGATGGCTTTTCCACAAGTTTTAGATCCCCTGAAAAAAATTTAGACATAGTTACAAAGACATATATAAGCCTCTCAAATTGTAAAACTTTAAAATATATGCAGCTTAATAGTTTCTAGCAAAGTAAGAAACAAGAGAGGGTTAGGATTCAAATATTATGAGGACAAAATAAAGAAATCACTTAATATAGTATTCATATCAATATGCACACTTTCTTTTAAAAGGCAATAGTCTTTTCAGAATAATTCTATATTTAATTCACGCGTGTGTGTGCCTAAGTGTGTGAGGGTCCTTTGGGCATACCATTTTATTTCAATGAATGATTATGAACTTCTCAAAAAGCTTAAGTCATAAACTATATAATCCATTACAAAGAAAGATAAAACAACAGAAAGATGTAAATTCTTAGAAACAGTTCTTTATACAGACATCAAGCTGTGCTGAAGGCAGAAGTATATTTTCTCTTGACAGCTTCAAGAGTTACTCTTGTTAACTCTTTAGCCCATTTAGAATTTACTAGGGGCACCGCACTGTTCCCGTGTAAAATTTATATTTCCCAACTTCAAAGCCAGATGTAGAAGTATAGAAAGTCTGATTCCTGTTTCTTTAATAAGAAAAATAAAATTAAAAAAAAAAAGAAAAATAAAAGACATTTCACATTGCTAAATATTAAGGATATATTATTTTGGCCACATGTAGTATATATTGGTGATAGACTTAGAAAATACTTAGTTCTGTACTAAGGAAATTAAAAATTTAACTAAGTGAGCTACTTAGTAAATTTGTAACATAAACAGCTCTTATTTCTATTTGGAAAAATTTGTATTTGTAATTGAGCTCAGTGAATAAACCCACTTGGATGTACTAAAGCACAAGCATAAGAAAGTACCACAGAGGACCGAAAACTGGAGTTGAAAGATGAAGTATTAAATATAACACCAGGCCTTGACTAAAATGTCACAAAGGGCTCAAGAGAATTCTTATCCTAAAATGTGTGCACATCCCTTAATAATCCATCATAAAGATTTACTATAAATATCCTTCTTTTATGGTAAACTTCCTCACCTAGAGTAGCTAACTCTAATGTGCAGTTCTGTAAAGTGTCACTGGTTTGGTTCACAACAAGCACATCCAGGACAATATCATACTGGTTGACATGAACATAAGCTTCTGCATATACAGGATCTGAGAAACCTGTCAACTGGGTGACCTGTCAAACAAAAATAAAGAGATAATCAAATGACTGAGACAATTTAGCCAAACATATTCTAGCGAAATGAGTAAGTCTGTTAGATAATTAACAGGTGTGCTTAGATTAGATGAGTCATTTTGAAACAGGTATAATAAAATTGTTTTGTAATGCAGTCACAGTAAATCAAAACAGGGATATTAGAAATAACAGGTCCTAGAGTTTATATCTCAGTAGTAGAAAGACATTAAATATGCCCAGCAAATACATTAAACAAACATACAACTTAGGAAATAGATGTGGATACATTTCAGTTAAATCCCTCAGCATCTAAACTCACTAGAAGTTCTTCAAAACTCAAGAACCCAATAAAATTCAGATCATGTGGCAGTCCCTGCTACCCAAGTTCAGGAATGAAATAAGTAGATTATATAACAAGAAATGTTTATAATTCCATGAAGATAATTTTTTAAATGCTTCCCCCCAAATTTTTAAAAAACATCCAAAACATACCAGTTTTGGGACATAATATTGTCACCAAAAACACAGACAACAAATGAAATAATAGATAAATGGAACTACATCAAAATTAAAAATTTTTATGCATCAAAGGGCACTATTAACAGAGTGAAAAGCAACTCACAGAATGGGAAATATATGCAAGTCATATATCTGATGAGGGACTTGCATTCAGAATATATATAAAGAACTACTATAACTAAACACAAAAATAAATAAGCAACCAGATTTAAAAAGTGAACTGACAGCTTGGATAGACATTTCTCCAAAGAAGATATACAAAGAGCCAATAAGCACATGGAAAAATGCCAAATATCACTTAACATTAGGGAAATGAAAATCAAAACCACAATTAGATACCAATCCATACTCACTAGGTTGGCTACTATTTTTAAAAATAAAGGAAAAGTGTTAGCAAGGACATGGAGAACTCTTGTGTACTGGGAGTTAGAACGTAAAATAGCTGCTATGTAAAATTAAAGCAGAATTACTATATAATCCAGCAATTCCACTTCTGGTTATAACCCAAAAGAAATGAAAGCAGAGCCTTAAACAGGTATTTGTAAATTCATGTCCATAGCAGCAGTATTCAAAATAGCCAAAATGTGAAAGCCACCCAAGCCACCCATCTTGTGTCCATTAACAAGATGAATGCATAAACAATATGTAGTATATATTCACAATGAAATATTATTAAGCCTTAAAAATACATTCTGACACATGCTACAGTGTGGATAAATCTTGAAGACATCAAGTTAAGTGAAATAAGCTAGTCACAAGGATAAATATTATATGATTCCACTAATGTAAGGTACGTGGAGCAGTCAAATTCATAGATAGAAAGTAGAATGGTTGCTAGGGACTTAGGAGAGAGAGAATGGGGAGCTATTATTTAATGAGTATGGAGTTTCAGTTTTGCAAGACGAAAAAAGTTCTGGGGATGGATGCACAATAATATGAATGTACTTTTTAAAAAATTCCTCACTAGAGGACATGCTTATTAATTTTTAGGGAGAGGGAAAAGAAAGGAGAGAGAAAGAGAAACATCAATGCAAGAGAGAGTATTGACCACTGCCCCTTGCATGTACCCCAAACAGGGACCAAACTTGCAACCAAGGCATGTGACCTGACCAGGAATCAAACCCGTGACCTTTCAGTTTACAGGACGATGCCCAACCAACTGAACCACACTGGCCGGGCAATATGAATGTACTTAATGCCTCTGAACTATACACTTAAAAATAGTTAAGAGGGTAAATTTGATGTTATCTAAATTTTACACAATTTTTAAAAATAAAATTTTTTAAACCTTTAACTCAAACATTGAGATCAACTCCCAATTGGAAAGGAGGTAAAGTGTTCTAGTAGTTCCAGTTCAGCAATTAACCTTATCTTGGACAACAAAATTAATTTGAGACTGTTTACTCATCTAACAGATAATGGTATTAAACTAGATCAATGATATGTAAATTTATATATTTTGAGTGTAGAATAGTTTTCCAAATAAAAACCTATATGGAACTCAATATATTAAGAATATAAAAAGTAGAATTGCCCTATTTAAAGCAGCAGGACATAGGAAAAGCTGAGAGCAAGGTGTTGGGGAGGAGGCCAGAGCCCTGGCCTCTAAAAGCTTTAGTTAACCTCTAAGGATCCCATGGTGCTGTGTATTACACTATGATTTCAACAAGTTATAAAATCATGTACTATCATATAGGAAAGTACTTTATCAGCTTCTGAGTTTCCATCATGTTTAATAAACCTATCAATCATGGTGACTTGATAAAAACTGATGCTGTATAACTTGTTTTTCTTTTAAAAAAGGAGATTAGCAACTTTCTGATTACTACTTTCTTAATAGTCAATTTAAACAATGTGCCAGTGTATTTGACATTTTGTTACCTTGTTAAGTTTAGATGCTAGGGGATCTGCTGCCTCTTTCCTCTGTGTGTTACCCATTGCTGCCAGCAAACTCAGCTGAAACTGATCTTCCTTGCAGTTCATTTCATTCTTAGCTGTTAGTTGCATGAAGGAAATGGGGTCATCAGGCTGTACTGTCACATTCCTCTTTTCAGATTCTTTCTGTGTTGAGAAAACAAACACATGTCTCTGTTTAATATGGAAAGATAGCTTTTTGTAAGCCTTTAATAGGGACAGCCTTCACATATGAGGACTAAATTTTTTTTTTAAAGCCACAAGGTACTTTTATGGCTTTATGATATATACCTTACCTTTTGGGATAATTTTTCTTCTTCAAGTTTAGCAGATAACATGTGTGAAAGGGACTGTCTGCATTCCTTATTGAAAATGTCATTCATTAAAGGTGAACATTCAGACAAGACCTTGAGGCACAGGGAAATTCGATCTACATCATCATCTGTAATTGGCTTCTTAGGAAGAGAGGATTTTCCCAAGTGAAGGATAGTGGCCATGAGCAACATAGCCTCAGCGACAAAAGACTAGAAAAGAAGAGATATGGGTTATTGATTGTCATGATTATGCAACTGCAATCATATCACTTTATTATAACTCACAACCCAAGAAATAAAACTAATTTTCCTATCGCATGAATAAGATTTCAAATCTTTTAGATTTTCTTTTTTGCATTCTACTTCTTCCTTTCTACGCTAGCTGCCATCCTCTAAACCTCCATGAAGCTTCAACTAAAAGACAACGATGGCTTTTTAACTGTCCTGCATTACTCTAATCCCTCCACGAGCCAATACTATCTTTTTAAAATTTCAACTACAGAAAAGTCAAACGAATTATACATTTCACATAGTTATCATTTTGTTTTTTATTTATTTTACTTATACACATGTACACTTATTTTTTTAGGTAAACATATGAAAGTAAGATTCTTCACTTCCTAAGTACTTCAGCATACATCTCTTAAGAATCAGAACAGCTGCTCTGGCCGCTGTGACTCAGTTGGCTGGAGCAGCATCCCGGAAACCAAAAGGTCACGGGTCCGATTCCCAGTCCAGGCACATACCTAGGTTGCGGATTTGGTCCCCAATTGGGACACATGCGAGGCAACCAATCAATGTTTCTCTCTCACATCAATGTTTCTCTCCTTCTCTCTAAATTCAATAAGCATGTCCTTGGGTGAGGATAAAAAAAAATCAGAACAACTTCCTATATAACTGTAACATCATTATCTCACCTGAGAAATGCAACAATCCCAAAATGTATTTACTGTACAGTCTAAATCTAAAATAATCTTTCTAATTCTCACAAAATGTTTTCATTGTTTTCTAAAATCCAGGATCAGCTTCACATATTTTATTTAACTGTTACTCTCCTTAGTTCCTTTCAGTCCAGACCAGCCCCCTGGATTTTGTGTTGTTTTCCCTCACAGGGACTTTTTAAAAGAGCCCAGGCTGGTTGTTTTACAGACTGCCTCCCCCCCCACTTCTGGTTAGATACCAGAGAGATGATGATGATGGTTATCTCTTTTGTATCATATCAGGAGGCATATACTATTAGGTTGTCCCATTATTAATAACACTAGGTGTGATCACCTGCTGCTGCTATCTTAATCCTTATTGTACACCAATCACTTCACTCTACATGTAAATACCTTCAGTGACTTCCCCAGACCTTCATATTGACATCACAGGACTTAGTCTGCTATTCAAGGTCTACCGCAAAGTGAATAGAAAGTAATTTTTGAGTCTTAGGTAACACTGTTCCAACACATGCTCTACATTACTGCCAAACTGTCTCTGGTTAAGTGTTGATTTGTACACATACATGAAAAAACTACCTGAGGCCTGGGAAAGAACCAGAAGAATAAGTGTAACAATCCTCTGAACTGTCACCAGAAGCAGAGGAAAGAGGAGAGAACCAGAAAAAAGAAGTAGCTGAAGAAATAATGGCTTAAAAATTTCCCAAATTTGATGAAAACTATAAACCCATATATTCAAGAAGCTCAGTGAAGCACAAGCAAAATAAACATGAAGAAAACCACACAAGGCATGTCCTAATCAAATTATTGAAACCCAGTGATAAGAAAAAATACCTAAAACCAGCCAGAGAACGCAGGGCACGTTCCATGCAGAGGTATGAGAATGACAGTGGCTTCTCATCAGAACGCCTCAAGATAATGGAGCTACATCTTTATAACTGTCAGTGAGAAGACAATGGAACAACATCTTCAAGGCAGTAAAATTAAAACATTCTCAACAGAAATCTATATTGTAACAAAGATATCTTTCAAAAATGAAGGAAAAATACTTTTTCTAACAAAAACCAAGAGAATTCAATGCCAACAGATCTGCATGACAAAAACAAAAAACAAAAAACACTGAAGCAAACTCTTTATACAAAAGGTATATGATACCAGAAACTCAGATCTACACAAAAAAATGAAGAACAATGAAAAAGGCATAAGTGAAGGAGAGCTAGTGTGATGATAAACAGCCAAACTTCCACCTGCCTGGTACCAAATGCAGCCAACTTCATGAACCAGCTATGTCACCAGAAACCTGGCTCTCTCAAATGTCAGCGAATGTTCTCCCAACCTGAACAACTGAAGCAGCCTTTCCATGAGAGAAAATCGAAGAGGACTCTGAGACAAGGAATCTTGGAGGCTTTTAAAAAGCATAATTTAAAGAGGAGGTGATTATACTGTGACAAGACCTGAATAAATAATTAATGGCCCAGGGAGAGTTACAAAATAAATTATTGTCCATAAGTCAAAATAAATTGATAAAAAGAGATAATACACCTTGCAATTTGCCTGGACCTATAAATGTCTTTTATGGCTCCTTTAATCATAAAAGTTAAAAACAATCCTTTGTGCTCTGGCTGGTGTGGCTCAGTGGATTGAGCACTTGTACTTCAGTGCTGTGACCAGGAGTAATTTTTTTCTTATTAGTTATTGCCTCACTCCCTATTTATTTTAGCAATGTGAAAAAAGAAATGAGCAAAGATAAACCATTCACAATTCTACTGCACATGGTAAATACAAGTATTTTTTCTCATTTAAAAAAAATCTTTAAAAGAAAACTGTTTTCAACAGGTGTACAAACAAAAACAGTATTATGTGTACAGCCTTAAGAAGGAAATTCTGATAAATGCTACCATACTGATGAAGTTTGAAGACACTGCATTAAGCAAAGCAAGCCAGTTGTAAAAGGGCAAATATTATATGACCCACTTATATGAGGTATATAGACTAGGCAAATTTATAGAGGCAGAAAGTAGAAGAGTGGTCGCCTAGGACTGGCAGGAGAAGGTATGGGGAACCACTGGTTACTCGGCACAGTTACACTTTGGGGTCATGAAAAGTTCTAGATATTGGATTTGATAATGGCTGTCCAACAGTATGAATGTACTTAATGCCACCGAACTGTATATTTAAAAATAGTTAGAATGGTAAATTTCATGTTATGTATATTTTACCATAAAAAATTATCTTAGCCCTGGCTGGTGCAGCTCAGTGGATTGAGCGCGGGCTGAGAACCAATGGGTCGCCAGTTCAATTCCCAGTCAGGGCACATGCCTGGGTTGCAGGCCAGGTCCCCAGTAGGGAGCATGCAAGAAGCAACCACACACTGATGTTTCTCTCCCTCTCTTTCTCCTTCCCTTCCCCTCCCTCTAAAAATAAATAAATAAAATCTTAAAAAAAAACCAACCCAAAACTAATCAATCTTATAAAAAAAAAATCTTAAAAAATGTTTTAAAAGGCATCTAGGAAGGTACCTGAACTTCTGCCCTGTTTCAAATCTGAACTTCTTACTATTGGCTGCATATGCCCCTCACTACTTGAGTCTGACTTCCAGATAAATAAGAAGTGGAAAAAAAGGGTACATATATATAAAAAGATAACTATTTTAATGAGTAAATAATTACAAAGCATCTTAGGTTGATAGGATAAATAAACTATAGAACAAAACAAAGGATGGTGGGAGAATGGAAGAACATTACTTTAAATGAGCATATAATCAGAATAGTCAGAAGCTATGATGAAGGTTATGAACTACAGAAATGGAAATATATTTAAGAGACATTTCTGGAATAAAATAGGCAATGACTGACTGGATGAAGATACTGGAGAGAGGCTTATCGTTCACTGAGCCTTGACTAATCCTAGCAAACAGAAATGCCTTCATAAACCCTTATATCTCTCCCACTGGACTAATCATAAGGTAGCATTGTTGTATTACTTTATCCATTTTACACTAACATTACAGTACTGTGTCCACTTCCCCAATTAAACCATAAGCTCTTTCATGACAGGAACTTTAGCATTCACTTCTGTGTCCCTCAGTGCAATGCGCACAGCAGACACTCAATGTTCACTTGTTGGGTAAATGTGAAATAAACAGACTTACATTTTGCTTTTTCTTCTCCTGAACCAAAGCTACATAGCGTAAGGCAATCTTGGTCAGAGTTGTGGCAAGGGAGGCTGCGACAAAGAAATCTCCATCCAGAAGGAATCCTCTCAGGGGAGGTCTGCAAAACAATCAAGGAAGATGAAACCCACCAACTTCTTAAACAGCACACAGGTTCTGCATAAATGATTCAAGTAAGGCTGCCTAACACTCTCACTGCCACCCTTCAGTGAGCAGGATCTAAACTAGCTCTCTTCAGCTCTCAGAATGAAAAAGGAAAAATAAAACAATACATGGATTTAAAACCTACCTTCAAATGATACAAGAAACAAGTAAATATAAAGAAAGAGTGGTAAAGGGTGTATATACTGAAGCCAATGATCCCAACTTATCTACAGTATTTACTTATTGTGCGCCTTTGGGTTAAGTTATAAACTTCAAGCTTCAAATTCCTCTTCTGTAAAATAGGACAATAATATACTCAATCGCAATGGGTTGCTGTGCAGATTATATGAAGCGAACTACAAGTACAATGCCCAGCATGTAATAAGTAATCATTAAAATTTTAGGCATTATTTTCATCTTTACTATAGAACTGGACAATAAAATGAGGAAATCATCAAAATTTTATTCCATCAGTTAAAAGTGGAAAAATCTTCCAAAATGTTTCTTAAAAGGCAACGAAACTCCAATACCACCAAAGTTACTTCAGCTTAGCATTTTCTGTATGAGTAAAATGATTCTAGCTTAAACAGAAACCGGTTATTTCAATAAAAACACTTATAAGGAGCAGAGGATTAAAACCATCAACATAATTCCTGAGAGAAAGAATTTAAATATCCTTCTTCTTTCAATTATCTTAAATGGCAAAGATTTCCATTTTGGTCATAAAAGCAAGTAAGAGAAAAGAAATCACTTCACTGCTTTATTCACAAGAGTAATAAAAAAAAGGATAGCTGGCTGGGCACAGGGGCTGCAAATTACCTTTCTTCCTCCTTCTTGGTGGGCCTAGAACTGCTAAGGGCACTCTGAGTTGCATAGGTACCCATTTCGGTTACCAATTTCTGAACTGGCCCCACAGTTATTTCTTCTTCAGGTTTCAACTCACCAGCTTCTTTCTTTATTTCTGACTCTACAATTGGGATCTACAAATCAATTGGAAACATCAATTTAGTAATAATATCTATGGCAAGCAAAATCATAAGGATTTTACTTACTTACTTTTAGAGAGAGGGGAAGGGAGGAAGAGAGACAGGGAGACATTGATCGGCTGCCCCTCGCACACCTTCAACCAGGGACCCGACTCGCAACCCAGGCATGTGCCCTGACCAGGAATCAAACTGGCGACCCTTTGGTCTGCAGGATGACGCCCAACCCACTGAGCATATCGTTCAGGGCACAAAATCATATTTAAATATTCAATAATCTCTACAGAAATAGCATTTCCCCAATGGGATTTTTGGAACTTGGAATTGTCAATTTTTTCCTTCCCATGATAATGCAGTAAGAAGAACAGGGGCTTTGTTATTATATGTCGGTTACTTGTCATATAGTTTTGCACAAATTAATTAAACTACTTTGAGCCTTAGTTTTTTTAGATTTTATTTATTTATTTTTAGAAGCAGGAGAAGGGAAGAAGAGAAGGAGAAGGAGAGAAATGTTAATTGGTTGCCTCTCACATATGCCCAACCGGGGCCTGAGCCTGGAATCCAGGCATGTGCCCTGACTAGAATCAAACCGGCGACCTTTCTGTGGGATGACGCCCAAGCAACTTGAGCCACACTGGTCAGGGTGAGCCTTAGTTTCTTACTCTGTTAAATGCAAATCTTAATTCTTTCCACACAAGTTACTTAGTAAGAAAATGCTTTTAGGACAATGACTAAAAGAAAATGGATACTCTTATTCTTTTCTTCCATCCTTTTCTGAACCAAAAGAACCCTCATCCTTCTAAAATGAAATAAATCTGACTTAATTGTACAAAATAACTTCATCAACTACCCTTTAAAATAAAGGCTACTATGCATGTATTCCTCAGTACCAGTCTATCTAATTTAAGAGCTCTGTGAGTCTTCAATCATCATCTATCAACTTCTTTGTTTTATAAATAAAGAGTATGTCCAGGCAGGTCAAGGAATTATATCCATGGTGCCAGAGCTAATTATCCCATATGGTTGTTGATTAAGGAAATACTACTGCCAGTTTTAGTACATAAATACTGTAAAAGCCAGCCTTGTTCTTATAATATTTGCATTCTTCTTTCAGAACACATAGGTTAAAGAAGAGTTTTACAAGTGTTTTTTCTTTTTTAAAACACAGAACATTCTGTTCAAATAAATCTTTCCCAGAAGGGTAAATAATACAGGGAAGGGGAATCCCCTCCCAAATTTCCCACAGCTATTAGGTTTCGTTATATGGGTAACTAAAATACATTTTTCAGTGCTCTTTAGCCCAGATGAAAACACGAAAGTGAAAAGTCGATCAACACATAAAAGTAAGATGTAAAAAAAGAAGAAAAAATGGCAAATGTACTAAAGTAAAAATCACCATCTAAAGTAGCAGTTACACCCTGGCTGGTGTGGCTCAGGGGATTGTGCACAGGACTGAGAACCAGAGTCGCTGGTTCCATTCCCAGTCAGGGCGCATGCTTGGGTTGTGGGACAGGCCCCCAGTAAGGGGCGTGAGAGAGGAAACCACACACTGATGTTTCTCTCCCTCTCTCTTTCTCCCTCCCTTCCCCTCTCTAAAAATAAACAAAATCTTAAAAGAAAGATAATAAAGTAGCAGTTACAACTCAAGTAAAACATACCTCCCCCAGGGACCTTCGGACCTCAGTCATCACACTCTGGATGTCTTCCTTGGTACTACAGTACTCTCCCAGAATCCACAATGCTCCTCGGTAAATCCTAAAACAAGAATATAAGTTCTGAAACACTGACTTTTCAACACATCTTGAAGCCATTTTTCTTTGTGAATTTAAGCTCAAGTAAGAAAATAAGATTCTGCAGTTCTAAAGGATTATGAATGACATTTTAAGAAATATAACAGCCCTGGCAGGTGTAGCTCAGTGGATTGAGCGCGGGCCTGCGAACCAAAGGACTGAGGTTCAATTCCCAGTCAGGGCACATGCCTGGGCTGCAGGCCAGTTCCTGGCAGGGGATGCACGAGAGGCAACCACACATTGATGTTTCTCTCCCTCTCTCCTTCCCTTCCCCTCTAAGGACAAATAAATAAAATCTTAAAAAAAAAAGAAAGAAAGAAATATAACAAAAGACACTAAGTTTAATTCTCCCAGAAATCACAAGCCTTAAAAGGAAAATAATTGCTCTCATCCATCATTATTAGGGACATATAAAAACTGGTAATCCCAGTAGTAAAAATAAAATACCAAAATGTTTCAAAGCAAGGTATTATCCTCCTTTTAGGACAGAGTTAACAGAGTATCTTAACAGAGTTAAGATAAAAGTTTATCTTAACACAACTAAAAAAATTTATTTTAATGTAAAAAGTACTTTTTATTTGTAATCACTGAAAAGAACAGGCAAGATGCTGACCAGAACAATGAATAAGGAAGGTGTGCAAAAGGATCAATAACAACAACAAAAAAAAGTAAAGAAAGCAACAATGTTCTAGTTAAAAATGTTAAACAAAGTCATCTTCTCCCTAAGATTTTCATTAAAGTTACTTTTTAAAAAATCTTAGAAACTAAAGCTCTAACAGATCATGCATGGATTCAAAAAGCAAAGCTTTGATACTTTTTTTTCTCACAAAGGAGCCAAATCTTTACTTCCCTGTCAATACATTTTCAGTTAGAAAAACAACTTTGTAATAGTCCCTTATTTTCTACCTAGGTAAATATAATGCAAGTCTATTGTAGTCTATCCATCAGATGCTTTAAAGGAACACAATTTGAATGCAAAAGTCCTTTCTCATTAGTAAAGACTATCTGAAGGGAAAAACGTAATGTCACATTCAGGGTGCATTTGCAATCCTTCATTTTATTTTTTTATTAAAAATATATTATATATGCTTTTAAAGATTTTATTTATTTTAATTTTTTAAAAACATTTTATTTGTTTATCTTTAGAGGGGAAGGGAAGGAGAGAGAGAGAGGGGAAGAGAAATATCAATGTATGGTTTCCTCTCGTGCGTCTCCTGCCGGGAACTGGCCTGCAACCCAGGCATGTGCCCTGACTGGGAATTGAACCGCGATCTTTTGGTTCACAGGCCTGCACTCAATCCACTGAGCTACACCAGCCAGGGCTATATTATATATGCTATTATATAATGTTTATATATAATATGTTTGTTTATATATAGAAGGGAGGGAGGGAGAGGGAGGGAGAAACATCACTGTGAGAGAAACATCAATTGAGAGAAACATCAATTGGTTGCCTGCTGCACACGGCCCAGTTGGGAACCAAACTCACAACCTTGGTATGCGCCACAGGAATTAAACAGATGACCTTTTGGTCTATAGGACGAAACGCTAACCAACTGAGCCACACCACTGGGCACAATCCTTCACTTTAATAAATGATAAAGGGGCATTAAATAATAATGATAACCAAACAAATACGTTCTTAGTCACTTTAGGAGTCACACTGTTTTAGAGGAAATCATGATAGAAAAATCAAACTAAACCACCATAACTGTAAAAAAAAATTTTTTTTCCAACAGGTTATGGATCAGCCAAGGGTAGGTGTATGGTAATGTTTACTGTCATTCTTATTTTGTCTTGATTGTCTTAAGTCATTGCTCTGCTCTTATATTTTATATCAACTGACCCTTTAGAGACAGATGCTGGTAAAGTGCTTATCGGACTTTACATTTAAACAGATTTTAAACCTACTTGACAGATTTAATAGCATGAAAGACTTCAAGCATCTTCTCAACAATAAGCATTCTTAGGTTATCAAAGCGTTGAATGGCTTCACGAACAAACTCCAAGACATCAGCAGCTGCTGCTTCGTTACTGTCACTGAGAAATTCCATTAACTAAAAGAAAAAAAAAAGGAAAGAAGATAATGATTTAAACTTAAGGTTTAATAACCTTATAAAATTTTTAGTAAGGTTAAAGTAAATTAAACAAATTTACAAAGTATGTAATTAATAATTTTCAAATGTGTAGCAAAATATAAGTTGAGAGACAAGCACCATTAAATTAAAACAAGCCACAACGGCTTTTCTGTTTCATGTGCAGCAAAGTTTATTACAAAACTCACCATACAACAAAAGCTAGAAATTCACCACTCAAAATAAATTAATTGGATCATCCTAAGTTGTAACTAAAAAAGTAAACCCATTTTAGCCTTGACTGATATGGCTCAGTTGGTGGAGCAATGACCCACAAAAGGAAAGGTTGCTGGTTTGATTCCAACTCAAGGGCACGTGCCTGGGTTGCAGGTTCAGTCCCTGGTCAGGGCACGTGCAAGAGGTTTCTCTCTCACATCAATGTTTCTCTCCCCCTCCCTCTCCCGTCCCCTCTCTCTAAAAATAAATACATGAAATCTTTATAAGTAAAATCATTTTAGAAAAAAATTCAAAGCTCAATGGCAGAATTTCAAATTATACTACATACCTCATTTATCTCACAGTGACAGAAAACAAGATACTCTAGGTATGTGAATTTTTCCTATAATTGAACCCTTCAACCTTACGAGGTAAAACTATTGGAAAGAATTATTTGCCCTAATGACTTATACATATATATGGTCGGCACAAATAATACCCCTTTCTTATTACAAAATCTTACTTTACAAAATCATAAGCATGTAATTCTGTAATGTAACAGTATGATACTCAAGAACACCACATGACACTTTAGGTGAAATGTGCAAAATAAAACTATAAATTATTACACCCATATTATTCCCCTAACAACCATACTCAAGCAGGTCATACTTCTGCCAGACCCTGTATATATAAAAACAAATATTTAAGTATGTCCAGAAAAAGTCCAGCCATTGTTAATATAATGAGAACGGTTTGTGCCATATTGTTATAACCTGGCAGCCAAGGAGAGTGGACTGGAATGCATATGCATGAACAACGATGCCTTCAATGTACTAGTCAGTAGGTGTGGTAGTTGCCATTGACTGAGCATGTGTACTGTGTGGCCATCACATTCAAAATGACTGAGCAAGTAGAGCAACGAATCTGCATTAAATTTTGCATTAAGCTTGAACATTCCTCCACAGAAACTATTCAGATGATTTAGAAGGCCACAGCTATGGACAACTGGAGATTGGGAGCTTCATCACAACAATGTGCCCACTCACGCATCACCTCAAGTCTTGTGCAGTTTTTTTGCACATCAAATCACCCAGGTGACTCAGCCCCCTATAGCCCAGATTTGGTGCCCTGTGACTTCTGGCTTTTCCCAAAACTAAAATCACCTTTGACAGGGAAGAGATTTCAGACCATCAATGAGATTCTGGAAAATACAACAGGGCAGCTGATGGCGATTGGGAGAACTGTGTGAGGTCCCAAGGTGACTACTTTGAAAAAGACTGAGGCATCATTGTCCTGTGTACAATGTTTCTTGTATTTTATATCTTCCATAAATGTCTCTATTTTTCATATTACATGGCTGGGTACCTTCTGGATAGACTATATGCACACACAAACACAATAATTTTACTTTATAACTGCAACAAACATTAATTACAATAATATGGGGAAGTAGTTTTGTCACTATGTTTTTATTTTTTTGATGAAGGGGTAAGAGAAAGAAGTCAAAGTCCTTATTACTCTGAGTTTAAGAGATCCCTTCTGAGCATGAGATTTAATAATTCCAGACCATTGAGATTCCCAGCATTTAACTACTGAATAACTAGAATTTTTAAGATTCTTTTTGAGAATTTCAAAAGGAAGGCAATCAGAATTACATACCACAGGAATAACATTTGCAGCCATATCTGGAAATCGGACAGAACAGGAATGCAGTGTTCGCACAAGGAGTTGTCTATATTTGTCAGTATCTTCATGCTCAGACACATTATTTGTTTTAATCACTTCCTTCTTCAGAACAATAACCAGCTACAGAACAAAGTAAAAATAAGTGAGAATTACAACACATTTGTCCTGATGGCTTACAAACTGCTGTCAGAGATGTTCTTTACCTCCTCAACATTCCTAGAAGAGACAAGATCCAGTGCTAACTGCAGAGTTTTCTTGCGTACTTCTAAGTCTGGTGTGCTTAAAACTCTTAGGATGTCCATAACCAGATCCTGAAAAAGAACAAAAAATCCAGAATTAACAACAGTATTTCTGGTCACAAGAAAATCTGAACTCAAGAATGAAGGGTTCTGTTCAATATCACCTTAATTCTTTGATCAATATAAAATCATTAGTGGTGGAAGAAACAAGATATTTTTGGTTTCCCAATGTAATGCAGTATGAAGTATACAATATTACAAGAAGATGAATCCAGACTTTTTGCTTTGTGGGAAAATGTTTCTTCAGACTCTATCAAGCTTCAGATCAAACTTATAGTTTGTAGAAAATGTAGAAGTCTATGGAACAAGCTAAATGACACCACCAGAAAGTAACCAGACACATCCAGAGGAGGAACATCTGAAAGGACAACTGGTCTGGTGTCTTCAACAAGTCAGTGTCATGAGAAAAAAGAAAAAGAAACTGCTCAAATAAGAGACTTAATGGACACAACAAGCAGTTAGGATGCATGGCCATAAATTGGACAAAACAAACAAAAAGGGCCTTGCGGGGAACATCTGGGAAATTCTGAGTTTGGAGCTGGTATTAGATAACATTAAGAAATTATTACCAATTTTGTTAGGTGTGATGTTATTTTGGCTTTGCAGGAAAATGTAATATTTTAAAGATGGACACTTCAAAAATTTATGGCAGATGAAGATTTTAAAATACAACAAAACTAATTTACAAATGATTTTACTTCTTTAAAACTTCATATGTTTTAAAATTTTCACTGATAAGCCCTGACCAGTGTGGCTCAGTTGGTTAAGCATTTTCCCACAAAGCAAAAAGTCACCGGTTCGATTACCAGTAAGGGCGCATGTCTGGGTTGTGGCCTGGTTCCCAGCTGGGATAAGTGTAAGAGGCAACTATTGATGTTGCTCTCACACATCGATGTTTCTCTCCCTTTTTTTCTCCCTCCCTCACCCTCCCTTTAAAAATAACTAAAATAAAATCTTTAAAAAAAGATTCATTGATAAGAAAGTTCTAAAACGTCTACGAATAAACTTCTCTATCGCCTTCACTTACATTCACCAGTTGTTAATAGTTTGCCACAAATGCTTTATGATACTCTCCCTACTCCTAAACATTTCAGTGTACACCTCCTATGAATAAGGATAATTTCTTATATAACTACAATACAATTATCAATTCAGAGGAGTTATCATTGATACTAATACTCTTAACTAATATACAGTCTATATTCACATTTCTCCAATTTAGCAGTCCTGGGTCTTTATTTTTATAATGATCATTATTCTCACAGATTAAACAGGTATGCTGATAATTTTCTAGAATCTAATCATCTTTTATTCTCAATCAGTAGGCAGAATTATTTTCCAGGAAATGCAAATTACATTCAAATCAAAACAAATATATCTCTATTGCTAATAATACCAAGTGTAGTACAATAGGAAAGGTAAAAGATAACATATTAATGTTAGAAATATTTCTTATGGCAAAGATAATACCCCCAAAAGAAATGGTGATTCAAGAGTTATACCTTAGTGAGCAAAATTTAAACTGCCCAGGCTCATTTAAGCTAATAAAGATGGCAAAGCTTGGGAATTTATCTCAATATGTAGAAGATTTTATGTAGGACTTCTATATCAAATAACATTTACCTGTAGTACTCGCTCATGAGCAGGGTGCTCTTTTAATTCTACCAATCGATCCAGAACTATGAGCTTTACATTGTTATCACTCTCCTTGATAATTAAATCAATGTAACACTGAGCAGCAGCCTATGTAAAAAAAAAAAAAACACACAAACGAAATAAATATACATTTATAAACATATTCATCTATCTTTAACATAGGTAAAAGAATAAAAAACCCAAGACAAAATATATTTACTACTTCCCCACTAAAAGTTTATGCATTTTTTTTCAGACCATGTCCCTCTATTCCCTAAATTCTAACAATTTTCATTACTTTTCGAGTTTACAAAATATTAGAAGCCTCAGAAATTAAAAGGATGAAAAGGGACTGCTATAGGCAGATTATTAATAACAAAAATTAAGGGCTGATATTAAGGAACAAGGCAGAAAAAGCAGGTAAGCAATTCCAAAAAAGTATAGCTACTGAGCATCTTTTACTTTAGGTGCAAAGTCTAATACCCTCATTACCGTACAGAAAAATAAAAAATATTAAGAATATCCTGAATTGCCTGGCTGGTGTAGCTCAGTGGATTGAGCATGGGCCTGCGAACCAAAGGGTCACAGGTCTGATTCCAAGTCAGGGCACATGTCTGGGTTGCGGTCCAGGTCCCCAGTAGGGGGCATGTGTGAGGCAACCACACACTGATGTTTCCCTCTCTCTCCTTCCCTTCCCCTCTCTCTAAAAATAAATAAAAAAATATTTTTTAAAAAAGTAATACCCTGAGTTATTAAAAGCAGAGAACAAAAGAGTGAACCTGAAAGATCTCCCAATGAATTGGAACAATATGATCAACAAAATAAGTGACAATAATAGATTATAATCCATACAATAAAATATCCTTGCTGATTAAAGAAAGAAAGAAAGAAAGAAAGAAAGAAAGAAAGAAAGAAAGAAAGAAAGAAAGAAAGAAGAAAAGATGAAGGGATAACTCTTCCTTGCAGAAGAACTCCAATTAGTAAATGTAGAATGAGGAAATAGAAAATTACTATTAAAAAATTACCATTAAAATACCACCGTAATAATTGCTGTAGAAAAGAACCATTGATGGATGCTAAAATTAGTTGGTACAAATTGAGAATAGAATATCTGCACAGTTTCAAAGTATTTTCTCATGATATTACTGATTGCAAAGGAAAAATCCTAATTCAACAGTGGAGAAATCTGTCAAGACACCACCTTAACCAAATGATCAAGGTTAATATCACAAGTAGTAAGATATATATCAACCTCATGTACTCCTTTACGATACCCTGAGAAGGGAGCATCACTTCCGTGGTATTCTTCCCCCAAAATGTAGAGACTCATGCAATTATGAGAAAACATCAGACAAATACAAATTGAGAGATATTTTACAAAGTGACTCTTCTAAGTGTCAAGATCATGAAAAACAAGGAGAAGCTGAGGAACTATCACCAACTGAAGCTCCTCCATGACAATTTAAGTGTCATGTGAGAACCCAGATTGGATCCTAGGAAAGAAAAAGGGCATTAGTGGGGAAACTGGTGAAATTTGAATACAATCTATAGTTTGGTTAACAACACTGGTCCAACTGCAATTTCTTGGTTTTGACAATTACGTAATTGTCATGCAAGACATGAACATTATGGGAACCTGGATGAAGGGTAATGAATGGGAACACTGTCTTATTTTTGCAACTCCTCTGTGAGTTTAAAATTATTTCATTATAGAAAGTTTTTTTTTTTTTTAATTTAAAGTACTGGTGTGTATAGCGACAAATTATCCTATTTTTATAATCTGGCTTTCTAGGATAATTCCTTCTCTGAATATAGTAGGGGTTCCTCATATAGTCTTGATATAATTAACTAAAGAACAGAAAGATAATATTCCATTATTGAAAATACTGGAAACTTTTTTAGGCTCCATCATTTAAAATCTAGAATTCCTTCTCCCAGATTGAGTTTCTAACGTAAAGTATGGAGACAGATCTTAAAAATACCAGAATCATTCTCCTGAAACTAGCAACACTGGTATTATCTGTGTCTCTCTCTCTCCATGTGTATATGTATGAAAGCAAGAAGGAAGAAGGAAAGCCAGAATATATAAGGAATCAAATAAGTTCATGAAATTTGTAGCTGTCACCTCTATGCCACATGCTATGTAACCACATAGTAAACTGCAATGTCAATAAAGCATAAGTGATGAGACAGAGCATTTACCATCTAACTGGCACCAAAAGAAATAAGCAGTACCTTGATTGCAGTGGGTGCACTAGAGAGTGTCACTAAAGTTCCAGCGGCTTCGTATTTTACAGCAGGGCTAGATGACTGTAATAAGTTATAGATGCAGCGAATAAAACGAGCCCTTTCTGATGGATTAGCATGACAGACCTGGAGGAGAAAACGTTTAGGTTTCAACTTACTTAATGGATGCTTGATTTCAAATAAATTTTTAAAAATAGGTGTCAGTTTATGGAATGCTAGTTTTCTTAGCTTGAAAGCTAAGAATAGCTTTATAAGGACTTCTGAAGATACCAACCACCCAGGATGAGACACTGTGACACAACACTGGTCATTTCAGACAGAAATAGGTTTTACTTCAAATAATTGTTACAACTACTCATTCATTTATTCATTCAATAATAATTTATAATTTCACTCTTGCACAAGAGGTTTTCAGATGACTTATAATAAAAGATGCATACCACACGCAAGTGAAATAGAAAGTGTAAAGTACAAAAGCAAGGACAACAGTACATTAATCAAGTTCACTACTATGGGTACTGTGATAGGATATTACATTTGGGCTTAAATTTTTATTCTGGATGTCACATCAAAAAAGGAAATATGATGAATTATATAAATCTCAAAAACTGATAAAAGGAAAATACCAGTTCTTAAAGAAAGATAACCTCTTTTTAAATTACTACTCATATTTTGCAATCATATTCAACATTGGGGAGAAAACTAAAACATTCTATCCTGCTCTAAATGCACCTTAATGCCTTTACCTGTGCAGAAAATATCCCTTGTTTTTGATCTTTTGAGTTTTAGTATTTATGTTAGATTTTCCTAAAATGTATCCAGTAAAATTTTTATTATTTGGGCATGACTCAAAAACTATTCCCTCTTACTATAACCTGGCTCCCATTGGACAAAGTTAGTCAATGGATAAGCAGAGAACCCCTATTTTTGAGAACCTCAGAGGCATCCTTAAACCATACACATGAAGGAATTATCCACTACATTTTTGGTTTCATCTTAAATGCCAATTTCATATGACTAGTACCCTGTGTTAAAAGGGGCTACTTTGCTGCAGGGGCAAAGATGGCTTTAGGGAGTTAGCAGTGTCTGCTGAGTATTTTTCATACATATTATCCTACTCAATAAAGTCATCCCCAAGTTGTATTTCATTAGCCTCCAATGGTATCAACAGCAAAATTGGGTGTTAATGTGTGTTTCATTTTATCAGAACATTAAGATGCAATCAATTCTTTAAAAAAATATACAAAATTAAAATATTGCCAATAAAGTACTTCATTTTAAAACTAAATCTCTTATCTAGTTTCAGGCTGTTAGTCAGTGGCCTATAATGTCATATTAACATGTTTAAACAATAATTTCTTTGCAGCTGCATTAGGTAAAGCCATGAGATTTAAGGAATTCTTTACAAAAGTTTAGAAAGAACAGAAGTACTTAGAAAATACAATAAGCCAAATGAAAAACAATTAAGAATTTAATAGGGCATGCTATAAAATATTTCTACTATTAAAACATATTATCCTAGCAATTAAGCAGCTTCCCAGAAAGACTATTTAACCTTATCTTAAACTGTTCAAATTTATTTTCCCCATCATAGATTGGTCTTACCTTATAAATTAGCTCAACAATAACCAACTGCAGAATGTCTCCAAATGTCTGAACTTGATCAATACAAGTACTTAGGTAATCCAAAGCTCGATCCTAAAAAAATAAAAATATATTTATCAAACTCCACTTCATTCAATAAAAGCACTTAATGCAACTTAAAAAAATATATACAACTAAATGAAAAGAAATAAGGAAATTAGGGCAAAGAAATTAACTGATAAAAAAATGAAGGCTAACACATAAATATAAGCTATAGTCAAATATAGGTTCTAAAAATAGGTCACAAATATGGTGTCTGAATTTTCTAGCAGCTAAACCAAGGAGAAAAATATTGTGTTCAGGGCATTTATACAATCAAAAGAAACCAGCTGCTTAAGAGCATGGGTCTTCCTATTTCTGAGACTGAGAAGAAAAATCTCATAGATTCTCATACACTGAATACTATGATAAAGAAAACTATGGTGTCAACATCTCTAGAGTAAAAGTACCAACAAGTTTTATCAACTATTTCTGATTATGTCCCTTTGTGTAGGTAACACCAAAAACACAGATCACTAAAATCAATTCTGTAAGAGGACAAGACCTTGTGACCTAAGTAAGTAGCTTTCTTATAATTTTGTTTATGAAGATAAAACAGGAGCATCCAGATTTCAGAGGAATGAAGACTGTATTTTTTAATCTTCATCCATATTAGTTCCCACATTTTGATAAATACTGGATAGCAAAAATTCCTAGATTAGGTGCCACCAAGGTGTGCAAAGTCACTGCTAACCACCAGCAGACCTGGATGTAGAGTTAGTATCCATTAAAGAAATTTGGAAAGCCTAGTAAGAACACATATCTACATTGAAGGCCACCCTCTTTTGCAGACATGGTTCAGGTGGACCTTATGAAAAGCTACTCTTTTTATTAAGCCATTTTAGATCTATACTAAGAGAGAGAAAAACAGGCATCAAAGCCCTGAAGTAGAAGGCCACAGACCATGGCCCTAATTTCAATCTGGAAAACCTGTAAAGTGGTTGTTATTAAATGCCTCACCAATATTTAGTCTGACATTCCAGAGAAGGGTTAAGAAAATTTTTACACAAATTAAGTTTAAAAATCTTAAAAAATTCTAAATATACAAATCACACAGTATAATAACAAACTTACTGACTGAAGACTTGATTAAGTCTATGTAATACTTTCAATTATGATTTAAATACAGTCATAAAAGTAGTTTTTTAAAAAGTACTTCACCTGATCTGCATGAATTAGCATCATAAATGCATTCCTTTTGCAACTTGCATCCTTCTCATTCACGAGAAAATCATGTATCAATTCAGGAGCATCAGGTATAAGATGTTCAAAATTTCTTAAAATAAAACCAATAACATCCATGTTTAATAAAAACCTACTTTGCTATTTTATTTTAGTAACTCTCTGAATACTACCAAAATTAATCTTTATCAAACTTTATAACAGTATCAAGTGTTTTGCTTTTTAAAATTTTAAATCTATTAGAAAATTGTGGGTAGGAATCACAGGCTTACACCTTCCCCTATGAAGTGATCAAATTATACTTTTCTACAGAAAGAGCTAATTTCAGTTCAACACAGAAAGAGCTAATTCAACATGATATCTATCACCTATCTCAAATAATTCTTTCATATACTTTAGGAATATAATATCATTGCTCATAACGACATCCTCAAGGTACTAAAAGAACCTTCTTTAAAAATCATTAGAGCCCTAGCAGAGTAGTTCAGTTGGTTAGAGGATCCTCCCCATGAGCCAAGGTTTTGAGTTCAACCCCCAGTAAGAGCACATACAAGAATCGACCAATGGAAGAATAAGTGGAACAACAAATCAATGTTTCTCTCTCTCTCTCTCAAATAAATTTTTTCAAAAATAATTCCTTGAGCCCTGGCTGGTGTAGCTCAGTGGATTGAGCGTGGGCCTGCAAACCAAGGGATCGTGGTTCAATTCCCAGTCAGGGCACATGCCTGGGTTGCAGGCCAGTTCCCAGCAGGGGACGCATGAGAGGCAACCATACACTGATATTTCTCTCCTGCTCTCCTTCCCTTCCCCTCTAAAGATAAATAAATAAAATCTTTAAAAAATACAACAAAAATGTTTAAAAAATAATAATAATAATTCCTTGAATTTTACTAGATATGTACTATATTTATTTATGTACTAACTTCTTATTTTGGAAATTTTTAAGTATTTCTAACAGAATAATGAAAAGCTTTTTATTAAAAACCATTAATTCAAGAATTATTAATTCGCAGCCATTTTTTGTCTCACTAATACCCCTCCCCCCATTTATCTCCTCCCATATTATTCTGAAACAAATCTCAGACCATTTACCATTTCTTTTGTAAATATATCAGTATGTTCTCTAAAATTAATAATTCTTTTTAAAACTAATCATAATACCCTTATCATACCTTAAAAGTTTAATATTATCATATAAACTGTCTTAATGGCATAATTTTTGTGCATGTACTCTAGCTTAAACACTGCAATTTGCATAGTCTGTACAGTAGCTATCAAGGAACTCCACATTGTTAATGACAATGCCACTTTCCCTAACAGTAACAAAATCTAATATAACACTAAGAGAACTGTGAAATTATATAACAATCAACTATTAAGAGTACAAAGATGTTTATAAAAATTATATCCTACTTATAAGTGGATTGATGCTAGTGATTGTAAAACTAAAACATTCTAACTTCATCTAACTGGTTCTTTGAGTTGTTTTTAAAGTCCAAAATCTTCAGCTTTCTAAGAACAGGAATTAGTTGAGAACTGCAACCTTTCTATGAAAAAAGTTCCCTCCTTAAGGCCTCTAAGGGTAAAAAGATCCACATTCTACAAAAAGAGAATTCTAAAATAGTCAAAACTCTTAAAGCCTATGGGGGCTAAGTAAGTTAATAAAGTCATTAATTGGGCTGGAGTAATACAACTGAGAATGGCAGGCACAGTCACAAACTGGGAAGTGTATAACCTGTCTAAAGGGGGCTACTGTCATTGAATTCCAGCAGATTGCTGTTATGCAGAAACTAGGACCCAGTGTTTACTTTCCATGTTGACAACATAATGATAATAAGGAAAAAGTCTCATTTAGGCCAAACAAAACACATCTGTAAGCTACATGCAATCTATAAGGAACCACTTTGGAACCTGTAATCTAAAAGACTAAATGAACAGTCCTCTCAGAACTAGGCCAAAGGAGTATCTTTATTTACCTATATATAGTATAGATGGCCAAAACAGCATTTCTTCTAACATAGCTGTGCCGATGCTCCAAACAAGCACGGATAGCTGGCATTAAAGGTTCTAGCAATTCTGCTTCTTTCAATTTGCAGAGAAAACGAAGAGTAGATCCTCGAATAAATTCATTAGGATGCTGAAGATCCTGAAAGAAAAATTTAAATAGGAAATGATGAGTTCCAATATTTTACCAAAAAAAAATTAATGCAAAATTTTCTAATGAAAACATCAGAAAATACTGTAGGTTTAATGAGAAAGACCTAGATTATCAGTTAATTTTCATCAGATTCCTGTTGATTAAAGTGATTATTTTTCACATTAATGTCTCACATTCTGTGTCATTACTTTTTATTAATAACACATAAAAATATATGGAAAATGTCTGAAAAAAGTAGCAATAAAACTTTTTACAATAGCAACTTACAACTTCAGTTCCAAATACCTACACGTAAAACAAAGCCCTTCCACCAATTTTTCATTTATCTAAAGTCAAAGCAATATTCATAGATAATTATGTTTTAGTTTACCTTTCTATATGCATCACATACAAGGATCATTTCATGTAAAAGTCTCCCATCTGGCGTGGTTTTAGGAACAATTTCCCAAAACACCAGAAGTAATTTTTTGATGGTGTGATCCTGAAGAGGTAGCACAAAACGAATGATGGTCATCAGAAGTCCAGGAAGCTTTTCACCATTCAGAATCATAATGATGACTTTCTTCAAAGCTTCAGTCTTTGACTTCACATCTCCTTTTTCTGATTAAAAAATTTTTAAATAAAACATAATTATTTCAAAAGAAAATTTCTCAGATAATTTTAAAAGCAATGAACAAAATAAAACATTTTCTCACTTAATCAGCAGCAGTAGTTAATAAAGGCACTAACCCAAATGACATGGGTTCCCAACCTGGTCATGCTGTGAACAAGCTCTATGACGTTACGTGAGTGATTTATCTGTGAACCTCATGATTCTTTATATATAATATGAAGTCACTGGTTTAGATCTCTGGTCCCCAACCGATAGAATTAATGCAGAAACCATAAATGTATAGGTATACTAAATAATATAGGTCTCAAACAAGTATGCAGCTATTTTTTTAAATGTGAATAGATACTATTAAGTGCTTCTGAATTCGAAGCAGCTTTTAGTCAGTATGTCCTGTATTTTCTCAACTGAAGTTACAACCATTATTGGGAGGTGGGGACCAGTGACATGTTTTCAACATTAGGATGATCCTCAAACTCAAAAAGGTTGGGAACCAAAGACTAGATTAATTCCAAGATCCCATTATATTCCTACAGGCTATAAAATCAGAATTTAGAATCTTTAGAATTTAAAATACAGGCTTTAAAATCTTTCTTAAGAAACTACCTAAAAAATCAGAAAAACAAAATGTACTGGATTAGTGGCCACTGTTTATAATTAAGAATAACTCATTTAAGATACTAGTTTACTGTTACTTAGCCCCCCCAAAAATGCACTATTAAGTGTTTTATGCAAAACAATGTATAACTTCTTATCATTATCACTGACTACTAAAGAACTTATGGTACATCTTTTGGACTCAAAATTCAAAGGCAGAAATATAAGAGACAAATACAGTGTTACTACAATTGTTCTGGTCATAAAAATAAACAAGTATCTAAAAAGAGACAAAGAGGGATGACAACAGTGTTTAATAATATTGGAGTTATAAGGAAAAAATAGAACTGAAACAAATTTCTAATACTCAGAGTCAAGTGACTATTAAACAGAGTTCTTTGCTGTTGCCAAAGAGAAAGAGACTGTGAATGATCAGTTGGTGAGTTATAGGAAGGATTTAAGCTTCAAAAGAACTGTACTAAATAAATCAAAAGTTCGTATCTTCAGGTATTTGAACCAAAAACACAATAAGGGTTACTGTCATATTTATCTCATAAGGGTCAGTATTTTTGTTTAAAACTGATTAACATCCCATGCATTTCTCCCTGCTTCCGAGTATTTCATTTCCTGCCACATATGAATAAAAATTGGTGTGCATCATATCAAATCAAGAAATGAACTGAAAAGATGGAGTAGCAATCTGAGCAAACTTTCAGTTTTAAAGTCTGTGAGGATGACAAAATAAAGCATCAGGAGAGATGGCAGTAGCTGACAGATATAACCAGGAAAATAAGACAGATTAGGCAAAGTTCTAAGTGGCTAACGTTGTATTCACTGAGCAGATACAGGCTTTCCTCTCTTTGTCCCGAAGCTTCCTTTCCAATATTTTTTCCTGATTTGTTTGATACTGTAAAGGACAGAGTCAAAATGGCATGAAATTCTATCACTATTATGTTGATGGCTTCTTCTGTTCCAGTTTTTGTGTACTTTTCACAAATTAGCAAATCTGAAAGTTTAGCAGAATAAAACACCACTTGTAACTAAAGGTTAAGTTTTAAATGTTTAATAGCAAGGTTGTAAAAAGCTACACCATTTTTATTTGAAACCTCCCCAACACCAACATCCATTTATTCCAACAACTGAAACTGAAGTTGGGAATGCTTTTATCAACATCTTCAAAATTTTCAAAACTCTGTTCCTTTATGAACATTACCAAAAATATGAAAAATTCACCAGAACATACTAAGTACTCCATATTCCAGGGAATGTACAGTCATCAGAGCACATATCCAGTGATTGAAGGTAAAGAAAAGTATAGTAAAGCAACTCAGTATTTCAACAAACAAAAAAGTATTTGTTACTCAAATCAGAAACTACTTCTAAACTTTTTCTCAATCTCAACTCTTTTGAGATAAAGTAAAAAAAATATATAAAATTTTAGAATACTTATTTAGTTGTTGGTTAGGGAAGGACAGTCAAGGCAGCTGCAATTAAGAAAGGGTATGGTTTACAATTAAGGACAGATTTTGTTCTTTACCTTTCTGGCTCCCAAAATACTTAATAACCTTAAGTATTTTGGGAGTCTATAACTAAAGCTTATTCATTATTTTGCATTCTATTGTACTATCTAAATATGAATATACATGTATTCTTTATATATGGCTTTTGTATATAAGGGTATCAGTTTAAATGCCATAAAACAGGATGTTTTTTTCCTTCTTATTAAGAGGTGGGAATGCTAAGTAAAATATTGTCTTCTTTCAAACCATGACTATCTTCTAAAAGATACTTTCAAGGTCAGAAGCATAATTTTCATTCTACTCTGTTTAAACAGTAGTTATCAGTTTAAGTTAAACTTGTTTTTAGTAGTTCAATTAAACAAGAATCATTATTTTGGAATGTGCATTACTTAAGAAATTTTTCTGGCAAAATTACAAAAAGGAGACACAGTGTACACTTTTAAAATTCAGAAATATATTTGATTCTGCTTTGCATAAATGCTTTAAAAATGAAAAGCTTAAACCTTCTAGAAAATACATGTGTATTCCAGCATTGATTCATTTGTTCAACAGGTGGTGAATCCAAAGAACAAAGTTCTTTTGGTTTCACAAGCTAAGTAATACAATGTTAAATGCACAAAGGGAGCAAGACATTCAAATACACATTCTCTCAACTTGTTACCTACAGAGAATTATCAGCTATATTTAAGCATAATATATTAAACTAAACAAGCATTATGCTATTTTTAAGAATACCTAACAAATTATTAATTATGATTATATTAAATCATGCATTTTTAATATAAGTGATTTATTATAATAAATTATATTTCTTCAGCTGTGATAAGCTGAACTAAGATGTTTTATTTCAAAAAAACAATATGAAAGTCTAAAGGTAACAAGTTTTCATTTTTAATAAGACAAAGGTCTACTGAAAAGATCCTAGGAAAAAATTTAGACAAAAATTAAGCATGTCTAATTATAAAGGAACTTGAAATGCAGATGAGCTTTTTATATTCATGTCATTTTCAAAATATTATCAAAGTTTACCTAGATCATTTTTTAGGCTAATTTCGGACGGTGGTTCTGAATCCATTGGCACATTAATTAATGTATAGCACACGTTCTCAGCAGCCGTCATGTTTTCTGATGATAATCAACCCTTGATGCAAGATTTAAGGATAATAAATGCCAGAAAATCTAGAAAAATAAATAGAAGGATATCATTATAAGTAAACACCTCTCAAAAAAGAAAAAAAAAACAAAACCATAACTACCGTGATCTTTAGTGTCTAAAGTTCATTCAGTTTGGCTTATGAGTTTTGAATTACTAGAAGGGATGGGTCAATCTATATTGTGTTCCATAAAAAATAGAGTAATTAAAAAAGAAGCGCTTGTCAGTTTCGACCTAAGGTATATTATTTTCCACTCCAAACCCCCGCCCAGGGTTTAGAATGCTGTACTGCTGAGTTAAGGCCCACCACAGAGTGACAGTCCCCGGGCCCCGCCCCACTACATTATAGAAATGACTTAACAGCATACAATTTGAACTGCTCGAGTTAAGAGACCCTGTGCACGACTACTCTGCTAAAGCCTTTAAATGTTTTAACGGGTTTTAACAGTGGCACCCGAATCTGAGTACGTGGGTCCCTCTATCCGTGCGCTGCACCCCCACGCCCCTTCCCTGTCCCTTTCTTCCTGCAAAGTAAGCCCCAGCCTGGAATGGCAAGCCCGGGGGTCCTAGGAAGAAGCAGACCCCTGGCCTGTACGCAGCCCGGGACAGGGCGTCCCGCCCAAAGCTTCCCAACCCCTCGCCCCACTTCTCCAGGCCTGGACGCGAGCGGCCTAGTCCTTTCCCTGCCGTATCTTCCCGCTACAGAGCCAGTTCCTCCGACTCTGCCCAACCCACCATGCCTTTGGAATTGGGGGCTCGTGGCCCTCTACCTGGCTTCGAGGGGCAGCAGCTGGGGCAACTGCTGGACCGTCTACCCTTGTTTCAACCCCCAGCAGAAGCGACGGCTCCACAAGTCCTCGGCTGACGTGGAAGGGGGCGGGGAGACGACCGAAGCTACAGCCACCTAGCTCCTACGGCAACGCAGAGAGGACATGCCTTCTCCGTCCTTGAGGCTGCGCGCTACCAGTTCGTCCAAGTTTCTCTGCTCTCATCCACGCTTGGTTTAGGCCGCAGAAAGGACTGGAAACATATTTATTGTTTTCCCTGCACGCCTGAATTAAGCGCCGTGGCCAATTTAAACGCTATTTAGCAATAGTCTCATATTCCAGGAATTAAAACAGCCAAGGGGTGGAAGTTTGGAGAGAGGGGAAACATTTTACAGGAGGGTTCTGTGGTCTACTGGAAAATAGCGGAAGATTAGCAGCCGGAAGCTTTTTTCTAGTTCATCCACTAAAAACTGGGAAAGTACCTAATACTCTTTGGGTAAGTAACTTAAGTTCTAGTGAGGGACACTAGACTATATGAAGATCCAATGCGTTCTTAACATCTGCAGTAATCCGAATCTCTCTGCCTCCGCAGTTAGGCTGGAGTTGCTTGACATCAAAGCCTCACTCATGTGTTTTTTTTTTGTTGTTGTTGGGTTTTTTTTGTGTGTGTAACTGTCCCTTTCATGATCCGTTATGAACACCAAATAAATTATAAATTTGTCATGCATAAAGGCAGGTTGACAGTCACTGTTTGAAAGGATTTTACCTATCTTCAAAGACCCAATTGTTAACAGCTACCATCAGCGATAGTACCTTCCATTTTCCCATTTGAGGTTCGGTAACCCCGCCCACCCCCTACCCCCGCCTACATTATCGTTTTAAAAATTGAAGCCTTTGGGGGGAAACGGGGACAACTGTAATTGAACAATTAAAAAAATTTAAAAATAAAAATTGAAGACTTAAGCAAAGTATTATGGATACAAAGAGGTCTGGCAACCTACCCTTATTAACAGGTTAACCTTGGTTAGGGAGATGGAACACAAATAGTGCCTCATGTATCCAAAATACAGCTGTTTTAAGATTTCTTCTTTTTGGAACAATCAAACAAAAAGTCCATGTGTTTATAGCACATTCTGAGTGCTCCTCAAATCCTGAGCATTCATTTTAAACTGTGTGCTATAACTGCAGTGATATATAGAAATTCCCTATACTCTAGTTTCTTCCAGTTAGCACCTTGTAAACAGTAAATTATCAAATCCAGGAAATGGACAGGGATACATACATGCACTCACATTTCACCAGTTTTAAGTGCATTCATTTGTGTATTTAGTTACCAAGTTTAGATTCATGTGATCACATCAAGGTACAATTCCATTTCAAGGATCATCCCTATTCCTTTATAGTCACAGCTACATCCCTCAATAACTCCTGGCAACTACTGACCTGTTCTTCATTCTATAACTTTGTCATCTTAAGCATGTAACATAAATGAATTAGACAATGTAAGCTTTTGAGATTGTTCCCCGCCCCCCCCCCAGCCTAATTCCCTAAAATCAATCCAAAATGTGTGTACAACAGGATGTCCCATTTCTGTGTATTCATTTCTAACATGGAATTTTTACAAATGCAGTTTATCTGGCTTCCAAGCCCACCTATCAGGAAATGACAATCTGTTGGCATGAAATGAAGCCCCTCCAAATAAAAACTAGACAGCATTAAGAAAGCTCATCAATTTAGGGCCACCATGGATGGTATAAGACTAACCATACCGACTTCAGTTGCCCTGGAGGCTCCATTGTATTACAAAATAAAATTTGAGGCTTACCATGACCAAGGTAATTAAGTAAACTATTAAATATGAAAAAAGGCAAAAAAAGTTCTATAAAACCTCATTTAAGGTATGCACTTAAAATTGTCATAGGCAGTGTAAACGCAGAGCTTGTTGAGTGACTATCAGAACCTTATATACCCTACTTCTTCCTGCCTTGCTATAAACATGCACTTTTGTTTGGGGACTTATTTTTACTTTAATGTGGTTACATCATTTTGAATGCTAACTTATACATTGTTTGAGAGCAAGGACCTTGTCATATACTCAGAATCATAAAAATTTACATGTCCAGGAAATCAAGGCCTAGAAAAAAAAGGGACGTAACCCAACTCACAAAAGGCA
Source organism: Anoura caudifer (assembly GCA_004027475.1). Lineage (NCBI taxonomy): Eukaryota > Metazoa > Chordata > Mammalia > Chiroptera > Phyllostomidae > Anoura > Anoura caudifer. Next base: position 124,880 of record PVKU01003902.1, on the reverse strand, counting down.
ACACTAAAAAAGCTGGGACTAGAAGCTCAATCCTGTCACCTACTTTCCTGCCTCTTATTTTTAACCATACCAGTTCTTCAAAGATGCACATATAGACAATAAATTCCAGGTGATTTGGATATTTATATCGAAGTGACAGTTTCTATGAAAAGACATTAGGAATTTTGTGTATAATTAACACAGACTAAAGGGAATAACTGAATTTAACTAGACAAAACAACATGAAAGGGCATCACAATGAACTCTACAGTGGGAATGAATCTTACCAGTGTGAGGAAAATTTTAATTTCTAAAGTCAGTATATAAGACTAAAATCACATGTTGAAAAAAATTTCTAAAATTGCCCCCAAAGTGCAATACAGATGTATTTTTCTTTTCCCAACTGAGTGCCAGCCAAGTAACTGGTTTACGTGTAGGGAAGTGTACAAAAATGATGTACACACAATCTTTAAACAGAATCACTTCACAAAGACGAAAGCTCATGCCAGGAAAGGCACAGGGGAAGAGACCTGCCAGAGGACAGAGCAGTTTATGAAATTTCCCACTTATGCTCCTTCACCAGATTACACACCCATTGAGTCTGCAGGCAAGTGAGAGGACTCCCTTTCATCCAGTATTTGTTTGTGAAAGTCACCTGTGCTTAATGCAACTTCATTGTTGGTTTAATGGCCACATGGTACAATACTTGTGGCCTCATCCCAAGCTCCAATGGCAGACTCTTGAGGCTACTCCAGAGTGGAGATGGCCATCTCATACATTCCTGTATTGAGTCAGAGGACTTTCAACAAGGTTGCCAGAGTTTCTATTAACCACTCTACCCTCAAGCAGTCACAGAGAGGTCTAAACCTATTAACAATGTTTGGCAACCTGGAAAAAAGTTAAACTAACATTTTGTGAATCTTGGGGTATGAATGTAACTTCATGTAATGTAAGGGCTGAATGTAACTTCAACTCCTTAACAGTTAAAGAGTAGTTACATTTATACAGTCCTAAAATTATTTCAGCCCTTTGAAGGCAACTGCAAGGTTGATGTGGCCCCCAGTGGAAATGAGTTTGATATCCCTGCTCTAAGGGAACTACTCCTCTTCAAAGATGTGAATCTTAAAAAATAACTCCTCTAGGCATCTAGTAGCAAAATTTTGGATTAGTTTTGATTTTGAAATCAGACTTCCTCTCATTTCCCTTTCATGGTCTAAGATAAAAATTGTTTTGAAGTGTCTTGGTCCACAGCTCACAGGAATAATGGAAGGCATCCTAAAGATTATGCCAGAGCATAGCTGGGCAGGATAAGCAAAAATGATGGTTTTGGGTCAAAATTTCCCGTTATTTTTGCAAAAGTTCCCTACACCAAGACCAAAGTATCCTGAACCAAATCTCCATGAATTCTCATGCAGCCAATCCATACACTGGGAAATTGGTATAAGGCCTGAACAATAAGGGTATTATTTTCCTCCACCACTAAAAATAAGGCAATTTATCTGACAAACATGGCAAGTGACCAGTTGTAATCTCAGACTACTATTTATATAGTTGAAGCTACTTAAAAAACAAATAAAAACTCAATACACCAGCAGATGAAACAATTTTATTTCACAGTTGTCTTTAAAACCACAAAGACACTATGTTTTTCATATAAAAACATTAGTACAGATAACTATACTTTCTAGAAAATGATTATATAGACCCTCTCAAAGAAAAATGCATCCCATTATGTGGTTTCAGTGTAGTTGCGTGGGAAAAACTCACAGCTGGACTGATTCCTAAAACATACCATTCTACCACTGCATCTTTTGGTTCGAAGTATAGAGTATTGTCATCAGGTCATGTTCCTGCATTCTTACACATTTGATAATACACATATAGACCGGGGGATTATCACTTAATGCTCCATTGGTTCATCAGCTTTTTCTGCAGGTTCATCAGCTGGCTGAGCAGGCTTAAGAAGAAGAAAAAAAATATGCAATATTACATTATAAAGAAATCTGTGAGAAAAAGGGGTTACATATATTTTAAAGACTCAATTTTAGTTCATTATCCTGTTAAAATGTCTAAACAAAGGGTTTTAAAGAAATAAATATAATTTTACAGTTCTGAAAACCTAAGCATCATGAGGCAATTCTAGCATTTTATCATACTTTGTCTTGCTCAGTAGAAGGCCTTCTTTTCATTACCACTACTAGCAATCACATTTTAGACATCCTTTTCCTTTCAGCACTAACACACACAGCAAAAATATGATCAAACAAACTGGCTGCATGGCACTCTAGTCAACACTGCCGCTCCTCAACAGTGCTGGTTCTTACCAACAGCAGTTTAATGCAACTGTTGCTTCTCCAAATACCAACAATATCTTTTCAAACTGTAAAGAAATTCATGCTGTAGAAGAAGTTTCTGTAGAGGACACTTTATTTTCAATTACACCGCTATCAAATAAGCATCGATAAGTAGCAAATATGTATTGTAAAAATCCAACTTAAAGCCCAATATGTAACCTGAGATTCAGCAACACTTCTTGATCCTTTCTCAATGTTTGTGAAGAGCCAACTTAGTTTCCAAAGCTGGTCCCCAGGGAATTTTCTCTCAGTCTCAATACTATAGACTCCTGGCTGGCCCTATGACTTGCTTTAGCCAAGATGTGCCAAAGTGACGCTGTGCTAGTCCTGGGCCTTACCCTTAAGAGTACCTGGCAGCTTTCACTTTTGAGCTTTTGAACTTTTTACAGCTCTGAGCTGCTGCCCTGCTAGAGAGACTCTTGTGAGAGAGGAACCCGGAGACTACACAGAGGCCCAGCCATCCTAGCAGAGGTCCCAGTCTTCTACTTGTCCCTGTAAGATATCTAGAAAGTGTGGTAAAGATGATATATAAGTTTACAGTTGTGAGTATGCAAAATAAGTTTATTCCTGTATTATTTATTGCATCATTTATTTGTATCACCAACTATAAACCTACTTTTGCTAACCCCTGTATATGACTAATCAACCCTTTTTGTGTTTGTGGAGATTACTGCCCCTTCAGTATTTCACTTTACTCAGCTTAGTTTTCCTAGTGCTATTTAAATTATAAGCTTATCTCAAAAATTAAAGACAGTGGTAGATTTATAAAGCTGTGGTAGGAATGGCAGTTTACTACAGAACTAAGGCCTCTTGTGTTATGATTAGTTATATACCTGTGCCTTTCTCTGTGGCCTTTCTTCAAGACCTTCCAGGAATGGAGACACATCATCATCATCATAAATCGTAAACTCCAAGTCTTTACCAACAATTCCAATGGAAACATTCTGAGGATGGGAAAAAGGAAAAATAAAAAAAATCAACAAAATTTAGGTTGAAAAATGCTTATGATAAAATGTTGGGGGAAAAATGAAGAAAAATTTACACAGCACTTGAATAAGACTTAACTAGTAAGCCCTTGTAATCTGCAGATTTAAACACTTTTGATAATCATAAGTAACCCCCAAGGTCTATGTCATCTAGAAAATTTGCAAATTGGCTCATAATGGGAATGTGCTGCATACAAGCGTGAAGGAGAAAACCACTTACTAGGAAGTAGGCCTAACTCCTAAGAAATAATCAAATTTATTTCTTGTGTAAGTTAAGACATGATGTTTTTTACCAAACAAAGAAACTAAGCTTGGGGTTCTAAAGAGGTGAATTTGGTGGAGGCTTACTAACCGGTGCAAAATAGCTCCTGTAAAATTAAAATTTTAGTGAAAATTTTAGGCATAAGGATATATAGGCCATTTTCTTTCCTTTTCAATTTTATTCATTGACTTTAGAGAGAGAAAAGAAGGGAGAGAAACACTGCTTTGTTGTTCTACACATTTATGCAATCATCATTTGTTTCTTGTATATGCCCTGACCACAGATTGAACTTCCAACCTTGGTGTATTGGGACAATGCTCTAACCAACTCAGCTAGCTGGCCAGGGTTAGGACATTTTCAATGATTTAGTAAAAACACGAAATTAGGAAGCCAGATATCTGAGCAAACTTTTCCAAACTGTTAAGTGTCAGTAGGCAACTGCATATCCAACTTTTATTTTATTTTTTTAAGATTTTATTTATTTATTTTTAGAGAGAGGGGAAGGGAGAAAGAAAGAAAGGGAGAAAAACATCATTGTGTGGTTGCCTCTTGTGCACCTCCTACTGGGGAGCTGGCCAACAACCCAAGTATGTGCCCTGACTGGGAATTGAACCAGCAACCCTTTGGTTCACAGGCCAGCACTCAATCCACTAAGCCACACCAGCCAGGGCTATATCCAAGTTTTAAATGATATTCATCTTGGAGTGATAGCATTACATGTATTTTAAACAAATTTTAAATATTTAATGTACTTTCCTAATTTTTCAAAAATAATATTTTGATAATAGGAAAATTTGTTTAGAAAAGATTATGCAGGCTATAAAGTCTTCATATACATATTAAATAGAATTATGCAACCACTGTAACAAAATGGATTTATAATATGCTGATTGGTCATTAACCTCAAGGAGGCCCTTAGCAGTTCCTGCATTGTATTATAGAGGTCCCTAGATTATTCAATATCCTATTCTCTTGGACAACTCTACTATTCCCCATTCTCCTTATAGCTGGAAACCCTGCTGTTTCACTGAGAAAATAAAAGCAAATTAAGAAGAGAACATTCACAAGCTCCCACAGTATCCACTTTTTCCTGTATCTGTATCCCTACATTTTCTCCCTTCCTGTTACTGTGAATGAATCTTCCAATTTCTTGTCGAAGGCCTACCTTTCCACCTGAGTACTGTTGAAGGAAGTTGGTCCAGCAGTTTTTCTCATATTTTTCCTACATATATTTTCCTTTATACTAGATTACTTTCATGCAACAGACATGCTGTATACTTCCCATCTTAAAAAACCCAAACAACAAACCCCCTTTTTTACTCTTCCAATCACCACCCAATTTCTCTGGACCAACAACAGAAAATATCCTTCAAAGACCTGTCCACCAATTCCTCTTCTCCCATTCACTTCTGATTCCATTCCCATCAGGCTTTTGCCTCACCATTCCATTAAGGTTGTTACCTAAGTCCCCAGTGACATCATTGCTAATCTAATGGTCAATTTTCAACCCACATCTTCCTTAAGCTATTAGCAATTTTTCATTTCCTCCTCCTTGAAATAGTTTCTTCATTTATTTTTAAGGATGCCTCATTTCCCAAGTTTTCCTCTGACCTCCCTGACCATCTTCCTCAGTCCTTTTGGCTAATACCTACTCGCTCCCTAATCTCTAAAGGTTAGAGTGCCCTTGGCCCGGTTTTCAAACATCTTGTCTAACCAATTCTTTTAGCAATCTCATCCAATCCAGTCTCTAAAAGCTACTTCTATATAAAGACTCCAAAATCTGTAACCCTAGACTCAACCATTCTCTACCAAACTCCAGGGGGTGCTCATCTGATAACTGTACTTTGTGTCACCAAATGGACAAACAGGCATTTCAAATTTCAAATCAAAGTAACTGCCGGATTTTCTTCCACAATCTCTACCCCAAAACCGACCCCTCCCACTGTCATATTCAGCTCAGTAAATCATAAATGTCTTTCTTTTATTGGGCTAAAATCCTTGAAGGCATTCCCCTCACATCTCCACAACCAAATTGTTAGCGAAACTACTTTGGTGCTAATTTTATTTTTTAAGTTGTGTGTGTGTGTGTGTGTGTTTTAAGAGAGGAGAAGGGAGGAAAAGAGAGAGGGAAATACCTATCACTTGCCTCTGGCATAAGCCCCAACAGGGGATCAAACCTGCAACCCAGGCATGTGCCCTGACTGGGAATCGAACCAGCAACCTTTCAGTTTACGGGACAGTTGAGTCACACCAGCCAGCGTTTCTTCAGCTCTAATTTCAAAACATACCCAAACTAAACCCCTTTTCATCATCTCCAACTCTATGACTTGACTGTAATCCACCACAATTTCTCACCTGAATTATTTTAACAGTCTGAAAACTATGTCCACCCATGTGCCCACTACAGTCTGTTCTCAAAATGGCAACCCGGGTGACTCTTAAAACCTGTCAGCCCTGGCTGGTGTGGCTCAGTGGATTGAGTGCCAGCCGGTGAACCAAAGGGTCACTGGTTCGATTATCAGTCAGGGAACATGCCTGGGTTGTGGGCCAGGTCCCCAGTTGGGGCATGCAAAAGGCAACCACACATGATGTTTCTCTCCCTCTCTTTCTCCTTCCCTTCCCCTCTCTCTAGAAATAAATAAATAAAATCTTTTTAAAAATCATAAGTCAAATCAGATTTCCTCTGCTCAAACTCTAACAGCCCACTCAGAGTAAAATCCAAAGTACCTACAATGGTTTATAGGATATACACAATATGGCCTCCATTACTTCTCTAGCTTCCTTTTCTTCTTGATCGCTGACTCCAATAGTACTAGCCTCCTTGTCTCGAACGCTACAGACATTCTGGACCCAAGGCTCTTGCACTTATGTTCCCTGAAATAAGCTTGTTCTAGACATTTGCATGGCTCACTCACTCATCTCCTTTAGATCTTTTCCTCAAATTGCTCATTCTGGGTGAGGCCATCTTTGTCCCCTATTTTAAATTATATCCACCATACCGGCTTCCTACACCCAACTGATCATTCTTTCTCCTAACCTGTTTTATTGTTTTTATAGCATTTGTCACCTCCTAGTATACTATATAATTTACTTACAGGTATATCTCTCTCCCCCCACTTAGATATATGTACCATAAAGACCAAGATGTTTACTGTGTTTACTATATTGTTAATGCTTAGTGCATGCATGTGGGGGGGTGCTTAAAACATACACGTATTTATAAACTAAATTAAAAATATGAAGATACTCCTATCAGCTGAAGAAGTAAAGAACATTTCATCTACTGGCTTTATACCAAAAAAAAAGTTCAAAAAATAATTTTAAAATCAGATCACTTAGTGAATAGAAGAGAAAGAATGAGCAAAAGCAACCATCTCCCAAATTACAGAACTTTTAGTATATCTATTAGTATATACTCCTCTATTACTTACGTTTACACAATAAATGATTAAACTGTAATGTTAGTATCTACAATTGGAAAACAAGATATTTACCTTTGTAGTTAGGTCCTGTTCTGCAGGAAGTGTCTCTCTTAAAGCACGCAGACCATGCTTAACCAATTCATTCAAATTGCCTATATTATAAATTCATAATTATTTCTTAATTCCATTTTCATGTTAGGCTTCTTTTATTTGTTGGGTCTATACACTGAAATCATTATTTTAGTCACATACTAACTATACCACAATAAAAACAGTCAAAAGTTAAATGTTTAGCCCTATAATCTTCTAATAATAATAACAACATTACTGATTATTATTTTATTTAATAAGAGGACACAAGGCTTTTGTTACTAAATTTTACTTTTCCTTATGGTAAGTTAAATCAAAATCCTGATTCACAAATGATAAAGCTCAAAGTTTTGTAGAATGTATTCTGTGAAATGCTAGATACTGTCTTTGCACTTTATGAAAGGAGTCTCCAACTCTTTCTATGTGACCAATATTATCCTGATATCAAAGCTAGACAGAGATATCACAAGAAAATAAAAAATTATAGATCAATTTGATTTATAGACACACACAAAAACCTCAACAAAATACCAGCAAACTGAATCCCCAGAATGCAAGATGGTTTAACATTCTGACCGGTGAGATTCAGTGGGTTAGGCATCGTCCTGCAAACTGAAAGGTTGCTGTTTTGATTCCTGGTCAAGGCACATGCCTGGGTTGTGGGCTAGGTCCCTGGCTGGGGGTATGAGAGAGGCAATTGATCGGTTTCTTTCTCCTTTTTTTCTCCCTCATTTCCCCTCTCTCTAAAAATAAGTAAATAAAATCCTAAAACTAAAACCAAACCCCAAAGTCAATGAATGCAATATGCTACAACAGAATGAAAGGGGGAAAAATACCCAACATGATCACCTCAGTAAGTGATTTAAAGAGCATGTGTTAAAATCTAAGACCCTTGAATAAGCAAAGCACTTGAAAACCTGCCCTATCATCATATCTTAAATCTTTTACTTTTCTTTCTCACAACTACACTGACTTTTTACTTGTTTATGGACTACTAAATGCAGAAGTGTCTGCATGGCTAAAGTTAAGAACAGAATCATAGAAAACTAAAAGTTGTAAACAGGGCTTAAATTGGTAGCTAGTACAGTGTTTCTCAATTCTGTTTGGGCACTCTTCAGACCAACTGACAAGAGTCTTCAAGGTCAGGGATACGTATTTGTATTTAAAAAAGTCCTACTGGTGAATAAAGCTACTGTGGTAGTTAGAAATAGGGTAAAAGTTAGCATGTGTAACAGAAATAACAAACACTTTATGGGCTTATTTTCTTTTTTGAGAGGGAGAGAAAGGGAGATGAGGGTGGGGTGGGGGTGAAGAAAGGGTTAATAGGGGAGAGAGAGATGTCATTTGTTGTTCTACTTATTTATGCATCCACTGATTCCTGTATGTGCCCTCACCAAGGATCAAACCCTCACAACCTTGGCATATTGGGACAATGCCCTAACCAACTGAGCTACCTGGCCAGGACCTTCATGGCCTTAATTTTTTAAAAAACTCTTTCTGCAAAACAAGACTGGTAGTTTTCCTCATTTAGGATACTGTGTTAATTTACTATATAAAGATTGGAAAGGGAAAAAAAAATCACTTACACTCCATAAATTCAGACATATGTCTCTCCAAGTAAGTACGAGCTGATTGAGAACGGGCTCCAATGGACATTGCTCTGCAGTCAAAATAGTTAGCAGATGGACAGGTTTGGAAAATATGAGGACCCATATCCTATAAACATGAAAAAAAGTACACATAATTCTTGATTTTGGTTAAAACTAAGAATTAGAAAAATCATTAAAATATAAAAAATAGTCTATGAACTTACATCATAACCAGCAATAAGCAGCCCAACACCATATGGTCTTCGGCCATACCTTTGCGTTGGTATCTGGGTCTCTTAAACTAGTTAAAGAGCCTGTTCTAACAAGGAATAAAGTACTACATTTATTTTCAAATTAAATATTATTACTAACAAAAAGCTTTGATTTCTTAACTGCTACATAATCCACCATAGGAGGAAGATAAAATAGAGCAATTTTTCTTTGGCCTAGTGTTAAAAAATGTTCCACTATCCACCAAACCCAAGAATTAGTCCTAACAAAATGTTTTCCTGCCATGAAGAGAACCTCATTTGTTTTGGATATGGGCAGCCAAGGATTTTTTAGGACATCTAGAACCACCAATAAAATCTTTAAATTTCCTCTAAAAGTAATGCTTGGTTAGTTTTCCTGAAAATTGAACTTTTCTATATCTGCAAAATATCAATGGTTTACAAGGGCTTATGAAAGAGCAAACAAGTTCCTTATTTTAGAACCCATTCTTCCATGGTAAAAGTTCCCATAACTCTCCTAAATTTTAAACATTCTTCTATTGAAAAGTAACTAAACTTTTTCCACAATCTTACCTATGCATGTATTATCATATTCCTAATAACTAACATAAAGAGTATCAAAATCTTTAAAGTTCATTTCCAAAATTGTAACATAAAAAGGATACTGCTTCCAATTAGAGCTACAAGACGAGACACAGGAAGAGGTCTGTCAAATACAAATCTGGAATCCAAACACTCCTGGCGCATAAAATTACTAAAAAAGAAACAAGAAAAATTAGTAATTTTAAATCACAGAGCTATTCAAATCTGAATAAAGTAGTTTGATTTTTCTGCTTTCTTCCAAACATTTACATGGATTACATTTGGGAACCAGAAAGACATGGAAGGATGCGTTTTTGTATCAAACTCCCTCTGGGGAGGTCGCATGAAATTAAAAAAAACAACAACCCTAAAATATAAATTTAAAAACCCTTTGTCTCAGAGCATTTACAGAATAGAGAGAAAGCTGAGCAAGAAAAAAGAGAGCATTCTTTCTTCCTTTATCCTTCCAACTACGCACAAGACTGTCTTAAATTCTAGGTCTCGAGCCAGCAAAAAAGTGTAATTACTCATTTTTTTCTTGAGAGCTGACTAAAATTTCTTCAACAGAGCAATTTCAGGAAACAGAACCCATACTAGGACATTGTTACATGTTCTTGCCAATGCTACTTCTATCCACAAGCAGAACTCTAGTGCAAATACTGGACTCTCGACTGTCAAACCTGACAAGGCTCAAGCAAGTCTGACATTTAGGGAAAATGAAATCCATGACTCTTAAAAACAAGATCATAAACAACAGATACCTGTCTTTCTTTCTGTGTTGCTTTGTCCAATTTATTTGTATGTTACATCTAATGATTAAATGTTGACTGTAGGAACCAAGCTGTGCAGCACTTTTAGGTCTACTTACCAAGGCTGTCAAAAACAACATTGCCCCAACATGGCAGGTACTAATCACATGTGACTACTGAGCATTTAAAAAGTGGCTAGTCTAAACTGAGATGTATCATAAGTTTAAAATACACGAGAAATTTCAAAGACAATATAAAAAACAGTGTAAAACAGTTCAATAGTTTTTATGTTGATTACATGTGGACATGACAGTATTTTTTACAGACTGGATTAAGTAAAAGGTTTGACAATGCAACATATTGCACATTATCAAGAGCTAACAGAAACCAATAATGCTGTCGCTATGCAGCTTGACCTAAGAGAGCAGGAGTTTGCTGGATGACTTGAAAATCTTAAGCATTAGCATTACTATTTTCCCTTAGTGGTTATACTCTTTCTCCCCCAAATAAGTCAAACTTACACATATCACATCAACTTTGGCTTATTACCTCCCATATCCCAATACACACACTCACATATTACCTGAAGGCACTGTTAAGTGGTCTACATGTTAGGCTATTTAACAATAACCTTGAAAAAGACACTAAAAAAATTGAGAGGTTAAATAACTAGCCCAATCTCAGATACTAAGTGGTAAAAGTGGGAAGTAAACTCAATCTGCGTGAGTTCAAAGCCCCAGCTCTTCATTTACACGTCTCTCAACTAGAAATAATTTTCTAGATGATCTCTTCCAGGCTCCCACAGAAATCTAATTACTCTCCACTTTCTACCTTGTTTTATGGACATACTACTAGATTTCCAGTTCCTAAAAGGCAAGAGCTATGTCTGATTCACTTTTATATACCCTGCAGTATCCAGAATTAAGCTCTGCAAAAAATAAATGCCTGATAAATTCTGGTGTATTAAAGAAAGCAAGGGTAGTTTAGCTGTTTCTCAGAAACCAGAAAAGAGTTGTCAAGCTCTTCTTAGACATAACATCATCTCAAACAATATACACTGAGTTAACAAGTATCACATTATTCAGTGATTTCTCCAAAGTGTTAATATGCTTAATTCAATTTGTTACTATTCCAGGGATCAAGAAATGCAGTACTTAGCACTAAGGTATTCATAATCTTAACTTATAAACTCTCTGGAAAAGAACTTCCTAACATATCTTACCTAAATCTTTTCCAGAAATTAAATCAATTATAAGTCAAAAGGGATGTTTCTTTTGTTTTTCATGATCACACTCACCATAACAGTCTAGCATCAGCAGTAAGTCCCGCAATTGAGATACCAATATGGTTGTCGACATGGAGAATTTTTTTCTGATGAGCTGCAAGCTCTGACTGTGCTCTCTAAATACAGACATTATAAGAGATAAAAAACAAGTTTGAAATTTTATTATCTATACAGTGACACATTTGATAGTTCTGTTTTTTAAAGGAGGAAGACAGACTTACTGCTTTACTTACCTTCAATGCAACCAACACTGCATGGGTTTTTGATTTTAGACCAACTGTGGCTGAACCTTGTTTGACAGCTTCCATTGCATATTCAATTTGATGAATCCGGCCCTAAACAAAAAAAATTGTAGAGTCATCTTACAAGACCCTTTTATAAATTTAAAATTAAGAGTTTCAAAATCTCTGATGAGCACAGTTAAATCTCAAATGATATTTTTTAAACCAGGAAATTTAATGATAAATTTAGATTCCAGGAATGTCTAAAATGATTCTATTCTATTTTCTCCCAGCCTACAATCTCAAAGTTCTATACATACTGTAGCCACCAAAATCCACTTCACAGAAATAGTATAAAACATTTTACCTGAGGACTCCAAACAGTGACATCATTGTCATACTGGTTGCGAAACTGAAAGTAGAAGAAAAAAGGCCTATTAATATAAGAACATCACAAATCCCAACTCTTAACTAGCTCTACCATTAAAAAGTTTTCTGATGTTTCCATTGAACACTAACACATGCTATTAATATAACCTCACTGGAAGATTATTACTACATGTACTCAGCTGCAAGCCAATTCTACATATACCATGTGCTAGTTGGGGACGAGGAATCAGATCTAGACGGGACCTAACTTACAGGCAATCATATTGAATGAATTAACACAAAAAAGTCCCCAGGAAGTCAGAAGTGGACTCACATACCTACAGCGACAGAACCATTACTGCTTTAATAGCGGCATTAAATGGCAGAACAGTACTTGGGAAAATAGACACGGGGGTGAAAAGGTTGAGTACCGGAAGCCCTGAGATCTATGTTCTAATCCTGATAACATCACTTTTCTCAGCCTTGGTTTACTCATCTGTAAAACTAGGTGACTGGAAAAAGTGATTGAAGAGGACCTTTTCTGATCGAGTTTTAGTGGAGAGAAAAATGAAATAGACCCAGGAGGTAAATGCATGCGGTACAGGAACCCAACCCCTGGGGTCAAGTTCGCATTGGCAGCACAGGGAGGCCTCCAAGTCAAGTCCCTATTATTTCCTCTCATGCCTCTGACGTAGAGCGCGAGGGGCCATTCAGTACTTCTCGGAATCTACTACACTGAAGGAACTTGAGGGGCGAATTCGGCTAAGTCACGGAGAAGGTAGTGTCTCAGGCCTGGCAGAAAGTGAAACAAACCCAGGAGAAAGGCCGCACTGACTCCCGACAGCCGTTCTCCCCGGCAGGCCGGAGATGCTGAATCACTGCCCGAACCTTCCTGACTGCTATGGTTTCCACGCCCTGTGGCTCCCGACCGCTCTAAGGATGGCAGGAGACGCGGCTCGCCATCGTCCCGTTAGCGGACCTCTGCCCTAACCCTGCCTAGGCTTGGAATCCAACGCACCATGGTTCCGACGCGGACCGGGCAGTCACCTCCTGCAAAGCGGCAGATCAAGCAGCGCAGCCGAAACTACCGCTCTGCGATCTACAGGGAGGGCTGCGGGATTTTGACGGCAGAGGCGCAGGGCAGAACAGTCTATTCCAGAGATATCGATTGGTTTCCAACGCTTCCCCGCCCACAGAGCTCGCCACCACTCAAAAGTGGGCGGGGCCTCTGGAGAAGGTGGAACTGAGATTGGCGGGAAACTGAGGCCGCTAATAGCTGTCTGGCAGTCACTACCGAGTTAACGCTGCTTATTACATCCTCATGATTTACCTGAGTTGCCGATACTCTCCAGTTTCTCAGTGGCCCTGCCGGATGCACCTGAAGTCTCTCCAGAGGACAGCTTCGACTCGGAGTGAGCGAGTATGCAGCTAAACCCCTCATAAAGCATCCACATAAATTTGGGGTGTTGTGTGACTGTGAGAAGAACAAGACTGCCACAAGAAAGGCCACAAAATAACAGTCCATTTTCTATGTGGCAACCATACTCTTACTCGAGTATGTTGTTTGTGTACACGGTTTTCTTTCCATTTTGGAATCCAAAAGGAGAACTCACCTGTCAAGGCTCTGTTGTCATTGATCACTCTTCATCATTATCATTAGTTTCCTCCCACTAGACTTTGAATTCTTTGAGGGCATTGATGTCTTCTGCACCCTCAAAACCAAGCATGGTGCCTGGTAGATTAGGCCACTGAGAAAAAAATGGACATTTTCTTCCAAACTACGTATTCTGTCTTCGCATCTTTTAGTAAGTCCCTAGGTAAAACAGTTTAGGACAGCTCTGCAAACAGCTGCCAATCTAACATCTACTGATTGCCAACGCTGACTTTCTTTATAGAGAAGAAAGGATGAATGTCTAGGCTCAGGTAAGAATTGATTTGAGATTTGCAGATAAAGTACCAGACTCCTATAACGCGATTTATTCAAATTCAGGACAATTTAGTATCACCCTTTCACTTACACACTTTGGACATTTTCTGTATTAAAAATTTTCTAGACTCCCTAGTATTCCACCTTATAAACATATATTTTATTTATCCAAGTCCCTATTGTTTAATATTTAGGTACCCCTTCTCCCAAGCAACTCATTTATGAGCTGTTTGATGTATTTTTTCGTGTACATTTGTGTTCCTTTCTTTAGAAAAAAATTCATAAAAATAGCCCTGGTTGGTGTGGCTCAGTGGGTTGAGTGCTGGCCTGTGAACCCAAGGGTGGCTGGTTCCATTTCCAGTCAGGACTCATGTTTGGGTTGTGGGCCAGGTCCCAAGTAGGGGACCCTGGAGAGGCAACCACACATTGATGTTTCTCTCCCTCTCTTCCTCCCTCCCTTCCTCTCTCTAAAAATAAATAAATAAAATCTTTTTTAAAAAGGTAAAAGAAAACAAAGTCCTTTAGAGCCCTCCCTTTCTCTTCCCTTCTCTCTAAAAATAGATAAATAAAATCTTTTTAAAAATTCATAAAAATAGAATTGAAGGGTTAAATGAAATAGATATTTCTAAGGCTTTTGATAAAAAGTACTAGGTTGCCCTCCAGAAATGTTTGCTAGTTTATACTCTGAACAGTAGTATATGAGTACTCTCTTCCTGAAATTCAATACTAGTTGACATTTTTAAAAATCACTGTTAGTGAATTAAATTTACAGATTTAAATGAATGGATTGTTCTCTTTTGTTTCTTCAGCACCTAGCATAATGCCTAGCACATACTTAGTGTTTAATAAATATTATTGAATGAATACTACACTTAAAAAGTTATGGCCATCATTTCATATCCATAAGTAATGATCTATATGATTTTCAACAGTTTCATAGTATTCCATTATGTGGAAATACAATAATTTTCTTAATTATGGGTGGCAATTAGATTATTTCCAAGTTTCTGCTATTACAAAATACTACAATGAATATTCTTGTCGATATATTGTATAGTACCAAAGACCAATGTCCAAAACTGTGTTTCCAGTATTCTTCCAGTAGAAATCTTTGAATTTAGAAATATTTGTAGTGAAATTTTACAATTGCTTGTACTTTGATGTCACCGTGCTAGATAGTCTTGTTACCCGTCTGAATGTACTTCACCCTTTATGGATTACAGCAGCAAGTGTCTTTCCTCTGTGGCTTCTGGTTGAACTCTGCTGATGTAGGGTTCTAGCAGGAGATCGAGGGCAATAGGAGACGGAGTATTTATACTCTTTCTCCCTCCATGTTGGTGCCGGGTTGGCAATGGTACTGCATTATCTCTTGCTGTTTCCCCTGCCCACATTCTGATGATACTCCCTTCAGTTACCCTCTTGAGAGTGCCATCTGTTTCTTGCTGGTACCCTGATGGATACAATAATATTTTGAATTTCACAGGGTGCAGGAGATATACACTACTTATTTTTAATGTGAGAGAAACCTGTTATCTTTTCTTGAAGTTTAGTGTATGTTATACTCCTAGAAACAATATCAGTAGGTCTAAAACAACTGGAAAGTAGAACGTAAGATTACGATGTATGCCCTTCCCTGTTTTCTACCTACTCAGATATACACATAAAAGGAAAAAAAAGTCAATTTGCAGTTGGTTTTATAATATTTACAATTGTAAAAAGAATACACATTTATGTAAAAATTTTCAAGTCACAGCATGAAGAATAATCCCCTGTCATCCACTAGACAGAGAAAATCATAGTTAAAATTTTTAGTGATTTTTTCCCCTACAACAATATCTTTCTAAAGAACCAAGAGAAATTATCCTGAGAATATATTTTCCAATTTATAATATGTAATACACTGTGTGTGCATTGCATATTATGCGTGAGACTCTTATTCCATAGAAAGAAATACTGCATTTCTTCAGATCAATTTGAATCTAACACCTGCCATGCTGGTGGATATTCAATCTCAGTTATTATTGAGAATTTCCTCTCCATCTACAGTTGTACAAAGTTTCTAGGGCAATAATTATCGTGGAAATACCTGGAATAACCTCAAATTATTTGGTTGTCTCTACACATTGATTTACTGCTAAATTTCCTCTATGCCATCTTCAGGTCTGATGACTACAATATTCCTTTATCATCCTTGGAACTCAAGAAGCTGGAATCAAGTGAGTGAATCTTGCAGGCCCAACACCCAGGGCAGTCTTCCTCCTTGAGGTTGTGCCACGGTCCTCTGCTCTGTCATAGAGCAAAACAGGAGTCTTGGCTGTTCACTCAATCAACAGGCTACGGACTTCTAAATCTTGTGGGATCTCTCTTTTACCTCACCCTGAAAGGCTTTCCTTTCTTTTTTCCCCTCTTCTCATTTCAAAAAACAGGGAGAGCTTATGTTGTTTCTAAGAGGATTTTGATTTTTGCCTTATAAAAATCTGAGGTCTGGATACCTGCTTGAATAGGGGCAAGGAGCAGGGTATAGGCAAACACATAGAATTAATATCTCAACAAAATAAACTGCCACAAAAATTTGTGTCAACTTATATATGCTTATTTTTTAACATGCTCTTTAATTTAAACATTATACTACAAACATTTCTTCATGTCACATGCTTTTAAATGTCAGCATAACAGTAAGGTATTCCATCACATGAGTGTACCATCATTTATTTCACTAACATTTGATAGCCTTTAGACAGCTCACTCTAAGGCTAGCTTTGTCTGTATCCACACCCACCTTATTATTATTTTTTACTAGTTATTCAAAAGCTAATGTTCTCTAACGGTAATAGCTAAAGCTTGGAATAGAGCAGATTGGAATAAATAGACATAATTTGGAAGAGTAACAATTTAGAGTTGTATCTATACTGTGTAACACAACTTTCTCCCTCAGTGTGTATGACCAAAAGAGAGGCCTGTACAAAAGCCATTGGCATCCTTAAGTTGTTTAGAAATATTTTTCTAGAAATTAAGCAATTATGACAGAATGTCATCTAGATAGTTGAGTAACAATGAATATTACATGTCCATGGAAAAATT
Organism: Anoura caudifer; assembly: GCA_004027475.1. Taxonomy (NCBI): domain Eukaryota; kingdom Metazoa; phylum Chordata; class Mammalia; order Chiroptera; family Phyllostomidae; genus Anoura; species Anoura caudifer. The sequence goes on along the minus strand of PVKU01003902.1, from coordinate 107,754 downwards.
TTACCTTGGCTCTTACTAGAATTTGTTTTAATTTAGTTTTTAACCACCTGCCCCACCCCATCCTCATATCCAGCCCTGGCTGGGTAGCTCAGTTGGTTAGAGTGTTGTCCCAATGCACAAAGGTGCAGGTTTGATGTCGGATCAGGGCACACACAAGAATCAACCAATGAATGCATACATAAGTGGAACAACAAACTGCTATTTCTTTCTCAATCTTAAATCAATCAATTAAAAAAAACATTAACAAAAATCCAGAAGTAACTAACAATAGTCTTTAAATTACATAAGCAATGCTGCTTTTCTGGCCTATTCTTTCTACAAAATTCCCTTACTGATCAATTTTGCAACTACTGCATAAGAATCAGAGTGTACCCTGGGCCAACTCATGCTTCAAAGAGTGAAAGCCATTAAAACCCCAGGAGACCAAATATCTTTTCTGTTGGTCCACAAGTGGGGCTTTCATATAAGAGCCACTTTGAAGAGTCCAGCCAACCACGTTCAACTCAGAGCCATCAGTATATGCATGGAAGAGAATCATGAAGAGGATAGGCTTTGGAGTCACATAATTCTCATTGATTTAACAATATTTATTAATCACCTTACTATATGCCAAGCATTATTACTAAATCCTGAGAATACCTCAGTTAACAAAACAGGTAAAAATTCCCAAAGAAGATTATTATGGGATGAAATCAGAGAGGAAATGGTGTGGGGATTGCAGATAATATAGGGCCTTTAGGCCACTGCAAGGACTTTGAGTGAGATAGAAAGCCACTAGAGGGTTTTAAAAAGAGAAATGTCATGACTGATATTTTTAAATGATTATTTTGACCCTGGTGTTGAGAACAGACTGTTTGGAGCTGGGCATGCTAACAAGATCAAAGCAATTATGGTAATACAAGTGAGAGATGGCAGTGGCTGGGACCAGAGTTATAATGGTGAGAGGGCAGGATGTAGGTGGATTCTGGATATATTTTGAAGGCAGAGCCAACAGTACCTTGCTAATGTGGCATGTAGGAGAAAGAGGTTTCAAAATGAGTAACATTTTAGGTCTGAGCAAGCGGAAGAATGGAGTTGCAATGAACTGTGACAAAGATGAGATAAGAGCATATTTGGGGGTAAGATAAATATGGTTTTGTATGTTTCATGTTTGGGATGTCTATTATACATCCTACTGGAGATATGGAATAGTTGTTTGGCATATGATTTGGAGTTCAGTGGAGAGGTTCACTCTGGAGACCCCAAATTGAAAGTCATTGTTGTAGAGAAGTTATATAGAGCTATGGGTCTAGAGTGGGAATAGATAGAAAAGAGTTCCAAGAATTGACTGCTGCAGACTTCAATGTTAAGACAACTGGCTTTGTATTTAAGCTTAGTTACTTGGGAGCTCTGAGACCTTTGATGACTGATTTCACCTCTCTGAACTTTTGTTTTGTTGTTGCTTAAATCTATAAAGTAGAGAGAATATTAGCTAGTATCTTTTATGATCGTTGCGATGACTAACCGATTTCTCATGTAAAGTGCTTAGCACACTGGCTGGCACATGGTAAATATTCAATATTTGTTAGCTATTATTATTATTAATTATTATTTTAAAACCAGTATTTGTCTTGCAAAATGTTGCTCGTTGCCTTGGTAATAATATACTCATATAATTAATACAGTAGTGATGCCTATTATTTAACTAGATAAAAAGTAGCAAACTAGAAGTATACAGTGAGCCCACTCCTCCGGCCATTCAGTATCTTAAGTTACACTTTCAGCCTAGAACCTTCTTTTTCAACTTGTTAACTTTTGAAGTCTAAATATTTAATTTTGATTTACTCTCTGGAAAATTTTAATTTTTATTCAGCTGCCAAGATCTATGAAACACAATAATAGAAACCTATTTTTCTTTAAAGCATTGGCATTCAGCATGGCTGACTGTTAACAAAAATAAAAACATGGTTGGTGAAGTTAGAAATAAAGATACTCTTCTTTAACATATTTGAATAATCATTTGGTCTGGAAATTATTTCATTCTTTATAAAAAGATGTCTTCTGATTTTCAAAATAAACAATATTTTTTGTCCTAGCAAAATAAAATGTGTTTGATCTCATTTTTATAGAAATCCACCCTGAGATCATTTGGAAAACTGCTTTCTATATTAAAAACAGGCATTTTTTCCTTTCCTAAGCCAAAACCATCATTTTTTTTTAGTGTCAAGGTGGCTTCAGAATTTTTTTTCCTTTGGCTTATTGCTGAGGTGGCAAGGGTGACAACCATAGAGAAACAAAAGAACAGACATTTTATGATGGAAAGAGTATCTTATAAATAAGCCAAGCATTTTCATTTGTTGTATTTTTTTCTTTTCTCATTACAAGAGAGAAAAAGCTCAATTCCTAGTTTACCAGTAAAATAATAATTCTTTAGATATTGCTCATAATAAAAGTAATGTGACCTTTAAAACCAATGTTTTCTAGAATTGAAGTAAAGTTAAGTGTGCAATTCCCTTGTCTGCTGCTAGGTGGCAATTAATGACTTGGAGAGAAAAAATTAAATCCACTCTCCCCCCACCCCACCCCATCTTCCCCACCCAGAAAGATACGTGCATTTTCTCTTCCTTAAGGTAAGAAATCTCTTAAGGATAATATTCTCTTTCCTGCTTTGTTTTGCCCAAGTGAATTTACATTCACCTTTTCCTTTAATTGTTAAGAATAACACATACAAATCTAACACAGGCTGCTATAGCTAGAGAAGAATAGATCATATCTTTTGAAGAGGGTGTTTTCCAGCGTGTATGTTCATGAGTGATATAGAGTAGGAAGTTGCTATAATTTCCCTGCAGGTTTTTTTTTCAATTTTAGTAAAGAAAAATTTCCTGTGAAAGGAATTACAACTGGCCCACTTAAACATTATGCCAAATGTAATATAATTAAATGTAAAACAAAAATGAAGAAAGTACTTTTAAGGACATAAAAGCAATTCAGTTTCAAAGTGGTGAAACTGCTCTTTCAAATAAACTATAGGGAAAACAATAATTCTTCACAAGAGTCACAGAGTGGCACATTATAAAGAACAATTTTTTTCAGACAGTGTATCCAGATATATCTATTCCTGGCAAAATTATTTAAATACTACACATAGTTTCTGTTGTATTTATAAGTCCAGTGAATCTGGTCTATATCCTTTTGAAACATATGTTGAATTATGTACATTGGTTTTTGTGACTTCCTTTACCAAAAGAATATATGTAATGAGTATTTGTTTCATGTAAAGTTGAAAACATCAGAATCCCTGTTCAAAGAAGACTCTTAGTTTGGGTCTTCAACCAAAAAGACTCTCCCCAGGCTGAACTTAATGAAGCCTAACACCAAAAAGAAAAGCTGTTTCTGGCATTCTAGGCCTTCCCTGCATCCAGATGGCCGGTCTGTAGCCCAGCCAGAACCAAACCCTTCCTGCTGCCTTTCAAGCTGGCCTTGGATGGCAGCCCTGCGCTACACCAGCTTCCATACCCCCTTAACTCTTCAGCGTCCAAGATTTTTAAGAAGACATGGGACTTCCAGTGTGAATTTGGTTGAAAGGGTAAATCAAGTTTTAAGCTTCAAGTGTAGTTTATAAAATATTTATCCACCTCACCTCTCCTCTCCCCTCCCATAGGCTTCCTCCCAAAGTAGCTCAGTCAGCCAATTGGCATCAGAGGAACACCGTTTGGAAGGGAGTGTGTGTGGGCAGCTTGCAGGTGAGGACAGGGCTGCCAAGGCAGGCCATGCGGTTTGTCCTGTGCCTACACCCAATACCTGACTTGTGCCTTTCCAGAGCATTTGTATACACACAGCAGAACTGCTGTTTAGGGTGTGGGTAATTTCAAAAAGTATTTTTTTTAAAATAACTCATTGACAAGATTTAGGTTCAGCAAAAGAGAATGTATATTGGAGATACAGAATGACCGTGCATGGAATTAAGTAGAACTTCCCTGAAGTATTTGTGCCAGAAAAACAAATCTACTCTTGTTTTAAAAGTGCCGTTGGAAATCTTACCAGTGGCAGCCATTGTTTTCATCTTGGGTTTTCAAAGGTTTGTTTGTATGTGTAAGTTTCACCAGAAGGTAACACAAAGCAAGCTGTGCACTTGTAGGCAAAATTTCCCTATGATTTTGCTTTTCTTCCATAGAGATGTTACTGAATGATTTGCAAGGGTGCTTCTCAGTTGGCCAGAATGGATATTTTTCAGATGAAACTTTATGACTCTGTCACTTTCCTTCTTATTTTGAATCTCATTTCTTAGTACTGTGCTCACTGTTATTTTTAATTATTATTATTATGCCTGTTGCCAAGTTTTTCCACTTTCCACAGGGTTGATTAGAGACCTGAGAAATCCAAGCCAACATAAAGTCCTGGTTTCCAGATCAGACTACATGAACAAAGTAAAAAAAGACTGCAAAAGTGCTAGCTTTCACAGAGCCCTTAAATAAAATAAAACAAAAAATAAAAAGGAACCTAGAGCTGGAGAGAATGGAGCTTAAAAACAGGGACCCATAGGAGGAAGAACAAAAGGATAAAAAATCATATAGCACTGAGATGAAATGAAAGTATGTAAAAAAGAGAATAAAAGTAAATCTGATATATCTATTGATTTGCAGTGTTTAGCCGGGAGTGCCGGATGGCTACTCCAAGCAGCAGAAACTCTTTTAGCAGCCAACGTAAAAAGGGCCCTCTGGCGCCAGCTTCACATTTGTGGCTCCAGAACTGAAACCCTTCCCTTGACCCTCTCCACCTGCCTAGCTCTGTTCAGATCTGCACTCCTCTGGTTTCAGCTTCACCACTTGCTTCTCTGCATTTGCCTGACCCGCAAATGCACAAGGTTGTCTTCTGTGCCATAACTTTTTCTCCTTGCAGCCAGTGTGATGAAAATTGGGACCCTTCATCCAGCTATGTTGTCTCAGGCCACCTTGGCTGACAATCCTCCCGGTTGGACCCAGCCCTCAGGATTTTTTTCTTTTGTGAAAAACACGCAGCTCAGTGCACATTTCCAAAAAATAAGGCTGAGATCACCTAAATGTAGAAACAGTATAAAGGTCTGTCATTTCTGGACATAAATGTCTCTTGTTCAGTTTTATACATTATCTTACTTACAACTTTTTATCTTACTAGTGTCACCATATTATTATTATTACCTTACTAATAACTGATATCTGATGGATTGCAACTGGATTTTCACAGAATAATAAAATACTACTTCTGCCAGAAAGTAAATGCAAGAAAAAATTTAATGAAAGCAAGAAAGGAATTAACACATGGAGTTAGACATCAACTTTTCCTCTTAGAAAATCTGAAGAAAAGCTCAATTGAAGAGGAAGATTGTTTCAGAATAAGTCATCTCATGTGGGTTTAATGCACTTTTTAAAAATGTGCATTTTTATTTTTGTGAAAAGAATTTTACTTCCCCTTTCATTTTGAGGAGGGGGCAAAAAACTTGGGAGCACCATAACCATGTTTTAGTGTAAAAAGGAAGTTGCTGATGTGAGAAATGTTATGAATTTATGAAAAACAATAGTTTTCTCTCCAAATTAAAATGTTATATATTTCTTTACTTCTCCCTATCACCATGAGAGTATATATATATAAAAAGGCATCCTTGCATAAAACCCTTTGACCAGATTTCACAACTCTTGTCCTATGTTAATAAGACGTCTTTACTTAGTTTCAGTCTTTCCAAATAAGCCTGTGAGTTTCTGACACAGCAAATACCAGTTTGGTCCTCCCTGTCCTCTGTCCCTTGACCCTCTGCTGAAACCTGGCTTGATCTGTTCATGTAGAAAGGAGAAACTAGGCATGTAGAAACTATTTCTACAGAGCATTTTGTCTTTATGCAGGGCCACATAGAACCGTGGGGAGTTCCTCTTAGGCCCAGGAAGGAGAGAGATTGGCTGCCATCCAGTTCAAGAGAAATTCAGCTTCCTTGTGCTCACAGACAGTCCCTTCCATGCTGACCTTTGATTAACTGGCAGGGCTCTTGAGTTCTGACCCTTCTTCCCCTCTGCCCATAATTTTCTTCTTCTCCACACTGTGAGGGGAAAAGCCTGAGGAAAAGGTGCTAGGGAGAAGAAAAGTGGAAGTCCTGACTTTTGAACCCATAAATATTTACCCCCAATGATAAGGGAGTGGACTTTTCATTTAAAAGAATGCCAATACATGGCATGCCAAATTTGCAAAACATGGAGGATTTAGCTTGGTCTTTGCATCAGAGTAGGTACCTTACAAACCTTAGGAAACTATCCCATAGTCTTTTTTAAACTCTATATTTAATGGGATTTTTGCAAATATTTTTACTTTCTTTTTATAATTATTATTATCAGTAGTTCCACTGTGTGGAAATAGGTTCCAGGAAAAATTAAAATGCATATAATGGTGAAATCTTACAGAATTTGATGCTAAAGCCTTTAAAAATGCAATTGATTTATCTCATAATCCTTTAATTTTGAAAGAGACCCAGCTAGTACATTTTAAAACCCTTCATTCCACATTTAAAAGTAAATAATATGAAATAACAATTGTAAAAGTACCTTTTAAATTATAAAAGTAAAGATTTGATTGTATTTTCCTGATTTTTTTCCCCTTTGATGACATTAGTGACAGTTTTCTCCTCCCACTAACTTTGAACAAACAATCCCTTCTCTTTTGGGGTGTCTGAAACTCTTTCATCTAGCACACTCTATTTGCCTTCCAAAAGCTGGCATTCAGCAGAAACCAGAAAAAAAAATCTTTTTCCAGTTTGTTAGCAGCTTGTTGAAGGCAATTGACTGCTTTTCAATAGAAAACATTTTCTTCCCCTGTTGTGTCACCCCTACCCCCTAAACACTTCGCAGAACTCTGGCTGAGCCCTCCCCTGATTGCCAGACAGTGGCTTCCTTAAAACAAAACAAAAACTTAGAAGCAGCTTGTGTCATAGACATGCGGCATTTTTTTCATAACAGAGTCATTGCTGTCTACTCATAAACTCTGCACACTAATGGGCCCCATAGAACGGGAAGGGACTTCCCAATTCAGTTCTACCCATGAATTTTACAGGGGAGAAAACTGAGGCCCAGAAAGATAAGGGTATATAGTCCAATTGAAGGGGGACTCAAGAGTTGGAAAATTTTAGTTTAAGGTAAATAGTTATAAGCCTAGTAAGTAATGCATATGTTAAAGCTTTTGTTTCAGAAACTAAATAAGGCCCATCCTGGCTCCTGGGAGCCACAGCTGACCTCCTGGGGCACTGCTAAAGATCACCACCTGCGGACAAGTAGAGGCATCTGGGCCATTGTGTTCCATGGAGAGACAGATGACCACCTGACCCTAGGAACAGCTAACTGCCCTGGCGAGAAGGCTGCAGTCTTCTTTCACCTAATTTTCCCTGAATTTCAAAACCCTTAACCACACCTTGTTTATTCTGTGTTATAAAAACACTGGCTGGGAAAGAAAATGTAAGATGGTCTGTTAGGGTATGAACCCACCGTCTTCTCAGATTGCTTGCTGGCCATCTGAATAAAGTGCCCATAAAGATTCAATCCCTGTTTCTGCATATTGGGTTTGGCACTGTGACAGGCAGAATGAACACCGGTGTCTTTTCTGGTTTCACGATTTCTATAGCAAAGTTTTCTTTTTCTGTACCATGGACCACCTTGACAGTGTGATGAAGCCTGTGGATTCCCGTCAGAATAATGTTTTTAAGAGCATAAAATAAATTACATGAATTTGGACACTTTTCCTTATACCATATACAGAAATTAACTCAAATTGATCAACAATCTAAATGTAAGAGCTAAAACTATACAATTCTTAGAAGAAAACATGAGTGAATATTTATGACTATAGATTAGGCAGTGGTTTCTTTTGTCTTTAAAAACAGCTTTACTGAACTATAATTCACATACCATAAACTTCTTTCATTTAAAATTTATACAATTCAATGGATTTTAGTATATTTATAGGATTGTATAACCATCACCATGATCTGATTTTAGAACCTGATTTTTTTTGTATTTTTAAACAATAAGGAGGATTTATTGGTTCATGTACAGAGATGATCAAAGAATGATTCCAAGGTCTGGATTTTTCTCTGTCCTTTTCTTCTGCCATTTTGGTGTTAAAAATAGCTTTATTGAAACTAATTCACATATAATTCACTTATTTAAAGTGTACAATTCAATGGTTTTTATATATTCACAGAATTGTGCAGCCTTCTCCTAGGCAGCAGTTTCTTAGATATGCCATCAAAAGCACAAGCCGCAAAGAAAAAATACTGTTCTACATCAAAATAAAAACTTCTGTGCTGCAATTAATAGTATCAAGTTAGTGGAAAGTTAAACCCACAGAATGGGGGAAAATATTTGCAAATCATACATCTGATAAGGGGCTTGTATCCAGAATATATGAAAAATTCTTACAGCTTCATAATTAAAAGATGAATGACTTCATTAAAGAATGGGCAAAGGTGTTGAATAGACATTTCTCCAGAGAAGATACACAAATGGCCCATGACAACATGAAAAAATGCTCAACATCATTAACCATTAGAAAAATGCAAATCAAAACCACAATGAGATATCACTAAATACCCAATAAGATGACTATAATAAAGAAGACATACAATAATACAGGATGTTGAGGAATTGGAATCCTCAAACACTGCTGGTGGTAATATAAAGTGATGTAACAAGTTTGGAAAACAGTCTGGCATTTCTTCAGAGGTTAAACATGGAGTTACCATATGACCCACCAATTCTACTAGGTATAAATTGATTAGAAATGAAACATACATCCACAGACAAACTTGTACATGAATGTTCATAGCAGCATTATTCCAATAGTTGAAAAATGAAAGCAACTTAAATGTCCATCAACATGAATAAATAAAATGTGGTATATTCATGGTATATACATGGTATATACAATGGAATATTATTTGGTAATAAAAAGAAATGACATTCTGACACATGGTAACAACGTAGATGAACCTCAAAAACTTTATGCTAAGTGAAAGAAGCCAGTCACACAAGACCATGTAGTACATGATTCCATTTATTTGAAAGGTCAGAATAGGCAAATCTTTGAAGACAGAAAGTAGATTAGTGTTTGTCTAAGGCTGGGTGCACAGGGGAAGAGAGTAGGAAGTAACTGCTAATGAAACTTTTTGTGGTGATGAAAATGTTCTAACATTAGATTGTAGTGATGGTTGTAAAATTCTGTGAATATATTAAACCCATTAAATTGTGTATTTTAAGTGGGTGAGTTTTATGTTTGTATGAATTATATCTCAATAAAGATGTTTTAAAAATAAAATACATGAGTCCAAAGGAAAACAATTTCAATGAAATTCAGTTATCAGGATATTAAAAACAAATATGTGATATAATAATATATGTTCTTCTTTGCTAACGTTAAATTATAAGATGTAGCAGCAAGTCTGCTACTGCCATAATTTTGAAATAATTAGTGAATATGGTATTTTAAAATATAAGCAACACATGTAAAAGCAATAAGAAAATGTCTGATTTTTGTTGATGAAAACTCATAAGTACTGCTAATACTCTGTTTTCTTGTCTACATTAATAATCGAAGGACTATATGGCCAACTTAAGCCTACAAATAGGAGGAAGTGACAGGGCAGAGGTCCTGAAGGAAATGCTAAATTTCAATTAGAGATCAGTGGAAATAATGATGTAATTTTTTTCCCTTCCAAATTCATGGATAACCCGAATTCTGTGTATAGACCTCCTGGGGGTCTATCAAGAGAGTTAGTAAGAAAGCTGGTTTAAAACCCACACTTTCCAACACAGTTCAGTACTCAAATCCAACCCTTTTTCCTCTCTTATTAAAGGGGATTAAGTAGAAAAGAAAGAGTTTTATGTAAATTACTAGATTGAGTCAGTGCTAAAAAGAGAGGGACTTGAGATTTGCTTGTCTGGGAGTTTCTAAAGAAAAAAGGATTTTGACGATGACCCACTTTTCTACTTTGTCCCCGCCCCAACCCATTGCCACACCCACTCATACAATGCATGTGCACCACCACCATCAAATGATGCTATAACGTTTCTCCCTTTCACTAGAAGACATTGATTTAGAGAAATAATTGTTAAGAGCTCTAGTGCAAATGTGAATTTTGAAGCTTTCTTAGAGGGAATATTTTTAAGTGTTTACCTTTTAATGCCTGGCAAGACAGAAAAGCTGCCAGCAGAGATTGAATCAGTTGGAAACAGGGTGGGGTAACCGAGCTCAAACCACTGACTTTACATTTTGCAGAAATGTAGCCACTTTTCAATTAAGGAGAGTTTAGCAGGGCATGCTACCTTTTTTTTTTTTTTTTTTTAAATCCTCACCCCAGGACATGATTTTAGGGAGAGGGGAAGGGAGGGAGAGAAACATCAATCATGTGCCATGATGGGACTAAACCTGTAATTTAGGTATGTGCCCTGACTGGGAATTGAACCCACATACTTTCTGTTTATGGGGTGGTTTATGGGACGCTGCTCTAACAAACTGAGCCACACCAGCCAGGGCAGAGCATGCCACCTTTAAAGACACCTGCTGATACATGTGATTGTTAAGAGGTGGACTAGAGGGAATCAGAGGCAATCAAGTTGTTTACCTCCATTACAGTCAAATTACAGTAAATATGAGATGATTACAATATGTACACACAAATAGAGTAAATAATTTTTGAAAAAGAATAGAATGTATGACATTCCTGCCATTATTTGAAATCTGGGGCAAGGAGGTTTTTGGGTCCTGCATTGAACTATGCCTTCCTTTCAAATCACCTCCACCATGTAATATGATACTGCCTGATAGAGTAGTAGAACCTGGACTGTGGTTTGGGGTTGAGTATTAAGACTGGTGGTCATGCCTCAGCAGGTGTGGCACAGTTTGTTGGGTGTCATCCTGCACACTGAAAGGTCGCTGGTTTGATTCCAGGTTGGGGACATGCCTGGGTTGCATGTTCGGTCCCAAGTTGGGGGACATAGGGAAGGCAGCCAATTGATATATCTCTCTTACATCAATGTTTTTCATCCTTTCTTTCTCCCTCCTTTCCCCTCTCTCTAAATATTAAAAATAAAAAAAATTTAGAAAAAAGACTGGTGGTCACTGTAGTACTGGAACTTAAAAGGTTAGGCAAACCACAACTATATTTTCTGAATTTAAAAAAAGAATGTGTTATGACTATGGGGTTGTATAGTTCTTTCTGTCCTCAAAAATTCTTTGAGCAATATACTTTGTATATCAAAACACTAAAGTCAAAAGTACAGAATATTTAAAGCTGACACTATCTTTAAAACTGAGGTTGAATGGCCATCATAGAGCTATCCCAGATTAAGAGAATCTGGGAGTGCAGTAAGAATGTACAGAAACTGGGGAAGATCCAGATCAAGTTCAACAGCCAGGATTTCAAATCAAAGCAAGGTCAGAACCCAATAGTCAAGGTCCAGAGATTGAAGTACAACACTCAGAGCAAGGGTCAGGGCAAGCCACCAGTCAGAAACCAACCAATAAGGAGAGGTAACCAGATGAGCTCAAAGATTCTGGTGGACCAAACAGCCACCCCAGGGCAAGGCTCCAGTAACAGGAGCTCTCTAAACACTGATGGAGAGGGCCGAGCAGGTAAGACAGCTGACAAGGCTAGATGACAGGACAGACCCGGCCTCAGGTGATTAGCTGATTCCTATAGATTTGAACTTAATCCCTACAAGAATAACCTGAATCTGTAAATGGGAGGAAGGGAGAGATGGGGCAGAGACTAGGGAGTGGTGGAAAAGATGGAGGTGGAGCATCAGCTGTTTCTGATGGCCAAGGTCCTGACAAATTATTATATATGCACAGAGTTATATATAGATTGTATTATTAGCAACAACAAAAATGGCTGATGTTCATATAGCACTTATGCTTACATAGCACTTATTTTACTCTTTCTCAATGGTTTATAATGATATATCATCATGACTTTAATTTGCATTTCCCTAATGTTGAATATATGTATATATTTTTTATTTTGCCATTTTTTTCTTTTTTTATTGATGTTCGAACACAGTTGTCCCCATTTTCCCACAACCACTTTTCCCCACCCTACCTGTTGGATATATTTTTATTTGCCATTTATATATCATCTTTATAGAATTGTCTCTTTATGTCTTTGGCCCATTTCCTAATTTAACCCTTTACATACGTTAGTTTATTTAATCTTTACAACAAGCCTAGTACTATTATGTTCATTAGGCAAAAGAGGAAACTAAGGCACAGAAAAGTTAAATGATTTGCTCAAGGTCAACTAACTAGTGAGTGGTAAAGTTGGATTTCAAGGTAGGTACTGGCTTCCTCTTCCTCACTATTCTATAGCTCCCTCCGTGTGTGTATACACATTTTTATACATGTGTACATGTGCACACATACAAACACACACACACACAATGGTGTTGGAGCTCATTTGTACTGGCTCATGGGAGCCAAATGTGCATCTCTTTTCCCAACTCCATATTCAGCGGCATCATAATGGTAGCTTAACATTGGCCATGGAGGGAGGATTTACAGGGTGGAAACTGACAAATCAGGTCTTTATGTTTTTGAAGTGCTGGCTAACCAACATAACACAGGGTATGCATATCACACAGATACACATACATATGGATAGGCATGTATAATATATGTAACAAAAAACAAATAAATTCACATTTTAAGCTACAAATGAATTAAAAATCCCCAACTATGAAACAAAGTTTAAAAATACTAGATACAAGAAATATATTATTTTTTCTTGCTTGTGTAGTAACTTTATTTTGACCTACTTTCCTTCACGCCCAGCCTATACTGGTCAAAGATCAAATAAGATTTCTTTGGAAGATACTTATTATAAAATGTTAAATTAAATTTCAGTAAAAAAAATGCCTTGATAATGGTTCTGTGTATAACACTATAAAATGGGCCCCTATCAGTCCTGTACCTGCTGTGTCTCTAAAAGAAAACCACTCATTAAAAAACCCCTGATGTTTGCAATTACACAATTACTGTTTGTTTTTTCAGTTAGAGTCATGATAGAGTCAGTAATGAAAATAATACATTATAATGTCTATTTACAGTTTTTGATGAAATGTGCCTATGGGTTGCTGTGAATTTTAATATGCAATTCATTGCCTGGGCTCTGCACAACTTTTATTGTTAAACTTAATAAAATCCTCCAGATGTGGATTAACTTCCTTTGCTCAGTATTTACTATTGTGTCATCTGCAATGAAATGGGAACTCTGAGCATTCTGATAAGTGGACTGAAAGGTTTCTAAATCTCACTCTGGCCTCTTATAGTGAGCCCCATTATGTGCAGTAACCTGATTTTATAATTTCCTACAGTGGAAATCAAACCTAAAGAGATGTTATGCCACCTCATACAATAGGGCAACATAAGTAGGCAGTTCTCCCCGTGCCCTTGGATCCTCTTGGCTAGATGAGTACCACAGAGTGAGCACAAGGCCGGAGCTCTGGCCGGAGCAATAAGGACATGAACAGATTCTGTATTGATGCTCTAATCACAAGAGGATGGAGTCAGTAGATAATAATAATACATGGGAATGGATCCTTTTTTTGCTTTAGCAAAACAAAATGTGTACATTTTACTTAGCTTCATTGCCTAATGTCCAGTGTTCTGTATTTAACAAAATGTATCATGGGGGAAATGGTCATTGAACAGATTTGAGTACAGTCATTACTTGTAATCATGGTGAGAGGCAATGGAGTCCATCTGACTGCTCTCTGGGATTCTGGCTGCATCTCTTCATCTCAAAGGACAGAGCTGAACACAACTAGCTTATTATTATTATTTCAAGTTTACATAAATAAAAAGGGGTCATTATGCGTGAGTTGGAGGAAAGCAAAACTCAAAGTAAATATATTCATGTGTTTCATAAACATTCATGTGTTTCATAAATAATTAAGGAATCAAATCAAAATAAAAGAGCAGAACTGGATAGAAACATTAGTTAGATTTTACCCCAAATCAGTTGAAATGAACTTAAAAAAAAAAAACAAACTTCATTTTCTCATATACTGTCTTTGGATTCCTAATATCATGCTGGAATTACTTTAGAAACCCTAGTATATATATTTATCTTGAGAGATAAAGCTATCATAAAATCATTCATGAGATTGCCCAATTGGCTAGTATTTTTTCTGGTTTTATTGGACATAATAGCCATTTAAAGAAAACTGGAAAAGAAAAAAAAAGATTGAAAAGAGGAAAAGGCAAGCAGAAGATACTAGAGAATATAAAGTTACTAAACAGAATTAGAGCAGGTTCAGTCTGAGTTTTATTCTTGTTGCCATATAACTTATACTTTTTAGAGAAAACTGAACCTTGAAATCTTTTATTATTACTATTATTAATTATTCTTTCTTATTCTCCTAATATAAAATAGAAAATAGGATAATAATTCTTGAGGTATGCATAGATATACAGGTGAAATATTACCATAGAGATTAATTTTAAGCACTTTGCAAATTTCAGAGTATAATGCTTTCGTTAGAACATTAATTATTTCTCTGCAAAGAGTAGAGGAAATGTCATGGACTTTCCTGTCCTTTATTAGATTATTGATATGCCTGAAGTTTAGATATCTCAACATAGCACACATACAATAACCCCAAAAAGATATTGTTACCCACCAAAACATAAATACCAGGAACTTTTTCAGTGAGACCTTCTGAGATTGGGTTTTTTTTTCACTTAGTATACTGTAATTCTTTTGAGATCCATCCATCCAAGTTGTTGCATGTATCAATAGTTTCTTTTTATTGCTGAGTAGTATTCTATGAGATAACATACCATAGCTTAACTATTCACCCATTACCACTAGCAATATATGACAGAGCGAATTTCTCTGCCAGCATTTGGCTTTGTTTTATTTCAGTCTTTATTTTTAGTTTTTGTGTTTTATTTTATTCTCTTTCAATGGTTTATAGTGATATATCATCATGGTTTTAATTTGCATTTCCCTAGTGTTGAATATATTTTTATTTTCCATCTATATGTCATCTTTATAGAAATGTCTCTTTATGTCTTTGGCCCATTTTCTAATTGGATTATTTGTTTCTTACAGCTGATTTTTGAGTGATTTTGTAAATTGTTTTATTTACTGATTTGAGAGAGAGAGATTTATTGTTCCACTTATTTGTGCATTCATTGATTGATTCTTGTATGTGCCCTGACTGGAGATTGAATCCGAAACTTTGGAGTATTGGGATGATGCTCTAAACCAACTGAGCTACCTGGCCAGAGCTCTAGAGTGATTGTTTTTAATGGTCCTTTACAAATGTTTGATTTGCAATACTTTCCAAAGTACTTTTTAGTCTGTAAACACTTTCTTTCAGTCTGTGTCTTGTTTTTTCATCGTTGTGTGGTATCTTTTGCAGAGCTAAAGTTTTTAAGTTTGGTGAAGTCTAATTTATCAGTCTTTCTCTATGCATTATGCTTTGAGGGTGACATCTAAGAACTCTTCACCTAGCCCTAGGTTCCAAAGATTTTCTCCTTTGTTTTTATCTAAAAGTTTTATTATTTGACATTTTACCTTTAAATCTATGATGTATTTTGAGTTAATATAAGGTGTAGGGTTTAAGTGGAAGTTCATTTCTTTGCCTGTGGACATCCAATTGCTCTAGCACCATTTGTTGAAAAGACTTTCTTGTTTTTGCATCTTTGTCAAAAATCAGTTAGCCATATTTAATGTGGATCTATTTCCCTTTGCTATTGCATTGATCTATGTATCTATCCTTCGGCAATACCACACTGGTTTGTTTGTTGTAGTCTTAACATTTAAGATGTAGTTTTAAAAAGCACTTCTCTGAATAATTGCTGTCTTTGTTTTTTTGGAATACTTATGTTTTCCAGGCCTTGTTTTAAGTGCTTGACATGCATAAATTCATTTAATCCTTACAAAATCCTATGAGATGATAATATTTAGGCCCATTTTATAGGTGAGAAAACTGAGTGCAGAGTTGTTAAGTAACTTTTTTAAGAGGCAGGTTCGGAGCCCAGGCCCATACCCACAGCCGCTATGTTTTATTGCCTCTCTGAAGTGAACAGATTTCTACCTTCTCACAGAGTTGCTTTTACTGGACTCTGCTTTGGCATTTTGCCTCAGTCTATGTTGAGAGACATGATAAGAAACATCTCTAAGAAACTTATTGCATTTACTGTAGGCAAGTTAATGAGGATGTGGTTGACTATGTCACATGGTGTCCTCTTTAGGAGGACAGATGGGAAAAATGTCTCTCAGGTCTCAGTACCAGGAATAGATATATTTCTCCTGAGTAAGTGGTTTGTTTTTATCTCTTGGACATTGTGAAACTGTATAAATGATTACATTTCCCATTTTGTGCTGGCTGCTAAAAAGCTCCGAACCAAATTTTCAGCCTATCTTTAGCAATGTTGTGTAGCACATCTATTATTACTCCTGACTTTGTTTTTTTCTACCCTAATTTTCTCTTTTCTATCATTTCCTCTCTAACTCACTTTTTTCCAATTTAATCTTTTTAAAAATGGAAAATATACAAGCACATAGCATTAAAAAATCAAATACAAGGCTTTTAACATCAACAACAAAAAACCCAACATGGCAGTCTCTTTGCCTACTCCTCTCATCTCTGATTTCTACTCTACTGAGCCAACTAGATTCATATCTTTTATTCTGGGGCTTATACTGTTTTTTCTTTGCCCGTGACTTTTCAGTTTAAGTATTACCTCTTGATTTCCTTATATGAGGATAAGATTTCATTTTTTTATACCACCCTCTACACACCCTTCACCTATAACCATCCTCCCATTTTAATGATATTACAATTTTGGTTAAACCTGTTTTCAGTGTTTACATTGTTGTGCTTATGGAAATATTGTTCCTAGATGAGCTGCTTACTGTTCACTTCGTGTCTTATGTAATCATTTTGTTTTCCCTTAGGTTAATAATTGTCTGTTTTAAACTTCAGTTTCCATACAGCAATCACTAATTTCAGCCAAGTCCTCTGACAGAATTACAAGCTCTCTATCAGTTTTGTTTGTTTTCTCACAGGCATCTCTTTTGGATGTCATCCTGGAGCCTTTCGTTGTCCAGCTCCATTCTGGACGGGTTTATCTCTGGGCCAGTGGTCCCGCTGTCCTCCTGACACTTCCTTTTCTCATCATTTTGAATATTTCTTTTGCATCTTTGTTTTGTTGGATCTTCTGTTTCCTTAACTTCATGTTTTCCTCTTGGTTTACTCACTTGCTTTGATGAAGGTCATCCTGAAATAGCTTCCTGAGGAAAAGTTCATGAAAGGTAATTTTTTGAGACCTACAATGCCTGAAAATATCTTTGTTTTAACAGCACTTGGATGACAGGGTATAGAATTCTAGGTTTAAAATAATTTTCCCTCTGAATTTCAAAGGCATCTCTTCTTCTCATCTAGCTTCCCAGGTTGCTACTGAGAAGTTTGACACTAATACCTTCTATGGGACTCCAGGTTTGTTTGTTTTCTTCTTCCTGGAAGGTTTTGAGACCCTCTTTTCTTCCTAATGTTCTGAAATCTCATGATGATACACCTTAGAATGGGGTCTTTTTTCATCCAGTGTGCAGAATGAACCCCAATACCATGGCCCTTTCAATCTGAAAACACATTTCCTTCAGTTTTGAGAAATTATCATGTATATTCTTATTTTAGTAATTCCCTCTCCTCCATTTTCTCTGCTTACTCTTTCTAGAACTGTCGATTCAGTTGTTGGATTACTCAAACTGATCTAATTTTTTTCTTATCTTTCCTTTTTCTTCTTAACTTTGTCTTCTAACCCTGATATTGCATTTTAAAACTTCTGCTATAATATTTTTATATTCTAAAGTTCTTTCTGGTTCTATGGTTGCCCCCTTCCTCTTGTCCCCATTTTTGTTTTGCTTTGTTTTTAAATGGCCTTCTGTTCTTGTTTCATGGATGCAATCTCTTCTGTTACCTCTCTCTAGGACATTAATTTTAGTATTTGAAGTTTTCTTCTATTTTCTCCCTCTGAACAGTTTTTGTTTGTATTTCACATGAGTGACTTTTCACAAACAGCTGTCTGTTAGTATTCAAGAGTGAGGCACTTACATGCCCCCTGAGGGTGGCAGAGCTCACTGACTTTTGTGCCTCACAGTAGCACCACATTTCTTTTGAGGGGAGGGGCCTCCAAATGTCATTATTTGAAGATCTTTTCTCTTAAACTGGTCAGTCAATCAGATAAATTCTTTTGCATGAGAGTTTATAAATCTGGCCTCTAGCCTTCTGGGAGCTTTTCAGGGGAAAGGGGCTGGAGGCTGGGAGTGAAGGGAGTTCATTATTCCTTATGGAAACTTCCATATAATCCCCCTGTTTTCAGCTGTGCCTGGTGCACTAAGCCCAGATTATTTGACTCAGCTTCTCAAGAGAATAAATTTCCTGGCCTTTTCTAGGATGGTAGAAGGGTAGCCACTTGACTATGCTTTGTTGGGAAGAAGATCTAGAGTTCTAACTAGTCATTAAGATTTTCAATCCACTGATACAATCTTTTCTTTCCGCCAATACCCCATACTCCTATCTTCAGAGGTGTCTGGTGCCTCTGATTTCAGAGTTTTCCAGGTAATTTGTCTTCCTTCTTTCAGCATTAAAAAAAATTTTGTCCCACTATGAGCAAGCCTGAATTCTGATTCAGCAACAAAATAAGAATGTGAAGTTGAAGTCAAAGAAATGGTGCCTCTCATAGATAAAAAGATGAGCCAAAAACAAGAAAGGCTTCTGCAACTGCAAGAGTCATCATATTAAAGTTTCAGTCTTTGTCTTCTTTCTCTACATATTTCTCCATGTGAAATGACTATACTTTTAGAAAATATGCTGATGAGTAGTAGTTCCCTCTTCTGACCTCAACCTATGCCCTGAGAGAGAAGCAAGGCTATATATGGGAGAATGAATTACAAGGTCAGAAACCTGGAGGTTGTAGAAAGGTTGAGAAGTGTGTCCAGGCTTCAGGACTAAGGTCAACAACAATGTGAGGATGAAGAAAGTCCAAATGTATGTGGGTCTTGATTTAGAAGTGCACAAGAGGGACTGATGTCTTAAGGAACTACTAGGGAGGGGGCTGGGTTGTGGTTTCCAGCTGCCCTGTCCAGTTCGCCTTTGAAGACTGGCTGGTTGATAGAAATCTACCAGTTAGGGGCATTTCACTTTACTATACTAAACATAGTGGGCCTTTACAAAACTTGGAGGCCTTCCTACACAAAGAGAATGCTGTTAATATGCTCTCCATCGAAGGGCATGAGCTCTGGCTTGGTGTTCCAGTGGGATGTGCTGCAAGACTCAGCCAGACCAGCGATCTGCTGCCAACTGTGGCCCCTAGGGAGATTTCAAAAAGGAATGATTGTGTTCCTAATATCACATTTAATAACCTTAAATAACGGTAGGTATGGCCTAGCTTCCCTTAAGAGATGACTCACAGTTGGTACACAAGAAATTTACTGAAGGAAGAAATGAAGTTTAGGTCCCATTGATAGATTTGTCATCCAGACATTTTAAAGTGTAAGACAACAACAACAGCAACAAAATAAAAAATATAATACAGAGATTAACTATAAAAAGGTCTTGAAATCCTAGCTGGCAGAGGAACTGGAAGACACAGTGGAGTCAGGAAGTGATTTTACTCTGATGGTGAAAGAAAAGCACTGGGGGCAGAGGAAAGATACAGAGAAACAAGATGGTGTCTACTGGCCTGAGGAATCTAAGTTTCCCTCCTCCTGGTGACACTGGAGAGATTCCCACAACTCTCTAAGCATCTGGAACTTATTTGACTCTGGGTGGAGGAATGCAAGTGACAGCTAGTGGGACCAGTGGCTTTCTGGAAAGATGGGATAGAAAAGCTCAGGGCCTAACAACTAGAGAGCTGAAGAAGAAAGGAAATGGCCATTAGACAGAAGCAGAACTGAAAGACTTCCTGGTGGCTTCTGGTATTCAGCACATGCAATGGGGACCAAGAAAAACAAAGTCTCTGAAAACAAAGAAATTGTGCCAATGTCATTGGTGAGGTAAATGAGCATTTCAGACATAGATGACCTAGGGATTCTTAGTATTAATACACAGCCTTGTATGCTAGATAGTATTTTCTCCTATTAAAAATATCACCAAACTAATGTAACTTTTCTCTACTGAATCTCCCAGAACCAGACCCTGAGATGGATATTTGCATGCAGGAAGCTTACTGGGGAGGGCCCAGGGATTCATACCAGAAGAGAGGCGAAGGAAGTAGGATCGAGCAGAAGGAGGGATTGATCAGCAATATGGTCACAACAAAGGTCTCTCAGCCAATTCCATGGGGAAAGAGGGCTGAGCCTTTATACATGGGTGAGGACTAGACATTAGATGTTGGCTGCCTATCAGCTCATGCAAGGCGATTCTCTTCAACTGAGGACAGTGTCAGAACAGTCTCCTAAGAGCCAACAGCTGCCAATATTACTAGCAGCTAAGGGAATGAATGATTGCCTCAATCCAGAATGGAGGATTGAGTGGCACACCGTGGCATCTATTACAGCCAATCCTTTGGGCTGGATGCAGTCACTTTATATACACTCTAGGAACAGCTTCTCTCAGATCCTGAGATAAACAAGGTCTGAAATGGGATAAACAGCCCGTGGTACTGTACCTGGTCTGAAGGTACCAATTGATAATCATTGTTTCCCTGCTCCACAACCCTTTTTTCCCCCTCACCCTTGGATCTGTTGTCTAGTTGGCTTACCTGGTGGACCTGTGGTTACCATGCCCTTCTCAGGCTGTTTCTGTTTCATTTGCTATTAGAATTGGTCAAACAACTACCCAGTTAATCACAGGCACCTCTAAACCCAGAGTTCAGAGTTGCTGGGACAAGAAGCATAAATACTAAAAGTGGGTCACTGTGAGTGATGGTAAGTAGGGCCCAGGGTCACTCCTACTTCCTTCTTTTGGATTCCAGAACCATGTTTTATACCTTTTGAGAACACAGGTTCATGTAATAATTGTTCATTTGTGGTGCTTGCTGCATCTTGGAAGATGTTATTGTATGGTATCACCTCCAAAGTGGAAGCTCAGTTAGTTGCACCTTCAAAAGGCCATTTCATCACCTGTCAGGCTGGCAGCTTCTGTGTAGTGTGGCATGAAATAGGAAGGGTGGATCCCGTGGTCATGTACCACTGCTGCACCTGATGTTATGAAATGGATTCCTGGGTTCAATAAAAATATTGCATGTCAGTGGATCAAACACTCTCAGATAGCAGTGCTAGTTGAGGCCATGAAGGCAGGCAAGGCAAACCCTATACCTTGAATATGTATTTATTCCAGTCAAAATTAATCATTGCCCCTTCCAGTGCAATTTGCCATCAAGTGGCTGGTTGGTTTCCTGGAAGAATGGTGTGGTATCGGGAGCTCAGTGTTGATCTCTTTGTGGTAGGTTGGACAGAGGGAGGAGTAAGTGGTGCAGTTGCAACAAAGGCTCCCATAAGGAGCTCTGGACAGAGGTGCCCTTCCTTGAGGCAAGGGAGTCTGGTCTTTCTTGTCCTCCCTGCCCCCCAACATTGTCCAGTTGTTAGAAGTGGCTGACCTCAAGGAGAGGGGCATGATCTCGGGCAAGGCTCTTTCTTCAGAGGAGGGAAGGCAGTTCTCAGACACTCACCTGAGAGCTGTCAGCCAACTTGCACAGCAGGCAGGAGAATGAGTGCCTCAGTCCTGAAGAGGGGAGGTTGGGGGACAGCGTACCACAAAATGCATTACAGACTAAGTGGTAGGAATTCCTGTTCTAAATTTCAGCTATTCCTAGGAGTTCTGGAATGGGGACAGATTGGAGAAGGATGGAGAATTGTGATGTATGTCATGTGCCAAATTTCATAGTTGATTATCTGTGAAATTTTATTGAAAGCTGCATACACTATGGTTTTATATGTATTTACCAAATGAGATTTGATGCAAGAGATTAAAAAAACACAAAAAAATGCCTTGATCATAAGATATACACCATTTACAAGATTCTGCTTGCTGTCTTTTAAAATCTTTATTGTTGTATAAACATAATATTTACATAGTCATATCAAGAAGTTTTCATTCTAAGCTCTATTTTTTCTTTTCCATTAATACACACTGTTCATAAATTTATTATTTTATCAGCAATTTAATTCTACTATATTAATATATCAATATTTTCATAATGACTTTTTGCCTTTATTTGGGGCATTTGACTTATACCTAGTTTTTCACAACACTAAGTAGTACCGATATAAAAAATAGTTTTAGAAATCTTTCTTTTTTTTCCCCTGAAGTGGGATTAACACTTTGGGAAGTGTTAGAAAGGTTTTTCTAACACATGCTGCTTTTTAGAAAGGTTTTCTTAATTTTTAGTACTATAACCAATGTTATACATTGGTTTACCAATGGTTATGCTTGCATTGGATTTTTCTCACTTTTACTTTTGATAGTAGAATATGTGGCAGATCCTTCTGCGTGGTGTGGGCCCAGCTCCCACTCGGAGATGCACAGGACCCATGCCCACAGATAGGTTCCCTCGTGGGTAATCAGATTTGCAATATACTTAGGCTGTTTGGAGACTTGCTCTTTGCTAAACCCCCCTCACCCTGCAAGTACCTTGCAGGCCCAGTGTAACCTGCTGCCTATTCATTTGCTAATGTCCTTCTTCTGTGATGTAATGAGGGGCCTTGGCTCCTTTGTTGTAACCGGGATAGTGAGGAAGAATCATCTTGTAATATGAGGAGATATAGATTAGAATAAAGGCCTGTCATGGCGGAGGCCATGGCTTTTGCTCCTCTTGAGAGAAAAGCCAGTCTGTTGTCCTTATTCCTCCACCAGACTCAGTAGTCTGTGTGTATGTTTTAATTCATCCATAATGACGTGGACACTGATGGCTGGTGTCTGCCACAGAATGAGTTGTTATGTCATCATTGTTTTAAATTCAGTTTCCTTAATTATTAGTGAGACAGAGACTTTTCTTGTGTTTCTTTACTTTTTGTATTTTTTGTTATTTATATCTTTAGGCTATTTATAGCTCCATAAAAGGGTACTGACTGTTCATATTTTTATCAGTCCGTTATATATGATAGACAATAAGCTTTACTTGACATTTATTTTCAGTGGTTTCTCATTCCATTGCTCTTTATCTTGAATTCACTTTTTAATTAGTTGATTGTGTTTCATAACATAAAGCCAATTTGACTCTGTCATTAATGATTTTTTAAAATGCTTCAGTATTCCAGAAGTGATATCTTTCTGTTTTCTGTTAATAAAAGCATAGTATTACATTGTCTTCTATATTTAATGATACACTTTTGAAATTTTTACCTTCAAATGAAAATAGATTTCAGTTTAACTGTTGAACTCTGCATCTATTCTGGCATATAGTATAAAGTGTGGTAATATATTTACATTCTTTTAAGTGATATTCAGTTTCTCCTATGTTGTTTAATAAGGATTTATTTATTCATTGCTTCTTTCACAAATTCTTTTATGTATTAACTTACTGTGTAGATTTGAATTTATTTCTGAAATTTCTGATTTCTTTAATTAGTTTACTTTTTAAAAGAATGTAGTATTATAAGACTCTTCCCTATTATTTCTCCCATAAGAAGTGAACTACTTTTCATTTTAAAGTCTATGCATATGAACACATGTATATGCATATGAATACAGAGATATAAAAAAGGTCTGGAAGGTTAACCTTGGATGGCTGGATTACAGATGAACTTTATATTTTTCTTGTGATTTATCTATAAATTCTAATATATATGACATTACAACAAACACATATCACTTCATTGCTTATAAAGGAGAAACTCTCCAAATAAGATAAAGAAAACAAAAATATTAATCATGGAATAAAAGACAATTATGAAGAAAAGAAAAAGAGAGGGCAGGTTAGGGAATATGTCACATCAGGGGTGAATTCAGATAAACTGCAGTTGCTCCCAAGTCCCCTTTATCTGATTGTACTTAACACTCTCCAGCACTCTGTGTCCATGGGCACGTCTCTGCGTAGTTGCCCCTGACTTCGCTGAAATGTTCGCTGCTGTCCCAGTCTGTCTCAGTCCTGGAATCTGATTCCTATGATGGCAACTGTACGTGCCTTTGGCTTTCCAAGCGGTTGGTTACCACACTGACTAATGGTCATTGATTTCTTTCTGGATTTCTGATATTAGACTTTGCTCTGCATGTTGGGGTAACTCTGCTCAAATCTCTCCGTAGTCCTTCCTTAATTGTCAACCCTCCTCACCCATACCATCCACCCACTCCCAGCTCCACCAGCTTCTGTCCTATTTTCAGCTGCACCACAAAGTTTGGGGTGACTGACCACCTGCTCAAAATAGCCATGCCCTGAAGATGGTTTTTTGGACCAGAGGTGGATACCTGCCTATAAGAGAAACAGCTTGTGACTTGTACACTCTGGCTCAAACAAAACAAAACAAACAAACAAACAAACAAGCAAAAAATGTTCAGCATTGGGGTTGGCAATGTAGCAACCAGTGTCCGATCAAGAAAACAGAAAACACTGTAGATGTGTTACACAGAAGGGATTTAATTCAGGGAATTCGTTACACTGCTGTTGGAAAGTTGGAAAAGCAAAATGGGGGAAGCCAGGAACACCAGTTACTACCTCTCAGACAGGGAGAACAAAAGTGAAGGGGTGGTGTGAACATCCTCTGCAGCTGCCTCTGCTTGAGACTGAATGGGAGGGAGCATGAGGTGTCACCCGGAGAGTGGGGGGTAGAGGGGAGGCGCCAGGAGATGTTCTTGAGATAAGGAGAGAGTTGCATTTGTTCACAGTTTTGGTGCAGTGAGGTGCAGCTTATCCTTGTTTCCATCCCCAGCCGAGGGAAAATTGCTTGTTATAGATGTCTTCTCTTACTTGAGCTACCTTGAAGGAAGTCTCTGTTTTGCAAACAAAAAAGCCCTCCCCAGACACCCACTGCCTCTGAGTAGTTTAGCTTAGGCCTCTTCCCCCACATTTTCCTTCACCATGCTGACTCAGAGCCTCCCTTTCAATTAGGAGTTGCACTGCCCAAGAGTTTCGATTATTGCTGCTGTATGTGACATCACAATATTTTTAAATCCAGGGAAGGGGAGTTCTGCAACATTATCTTTTTTCCTCCCAGAACACCATCATTTGTATGCTTCTTTTCAGTTCATTGTACAATTATTTTGTATTCATAAAACTCCAAATGCCCTGTTAATCAGCACTGCATCGAATCTGTGAATGGGAAATGTTACCACATCATTTGTTTAGTCTTTTCCAGTTATGAACAGGGATGACTGTTTCTGTAGCATGACTTCCTTTTAGTGTATCATTAAGGCTTTAGATTTCTCTTTATAGTTCTTATTTGGTTAGCATTAAAATATGTAATGGGGATTTGGGGTTTAGGTTGTGAAGGGAATGCATTTTACACTTTTGTTCCTGGCTATTGATTATAACAACTTTTAAAATTGGTGTGTTTCCTGCTGACCACTTGAGAAAATGAGGAATTGTCCAGGGTGAGAAGAGGTGCTTAGCAGAGATGGATTTGTGTTGCCTGTTTGCTTTTACATATCTGTGTCTCGTGTGGATAGTGTTTGAGCAGTGCCTGCCCCATGTGAGCCATGCACGTGCTGGTGAAGACCATTTCCCTGTGTGAATGAGCCAAGTTAATCGACCTGTGTGGGGACAAAATCCATGTCCTTAAACCCTCTGAAGGCGCAGGCAGGATAGGCCTTTGCTTTCAGCAGCTCTCATTTCTGATAATTAGAGCTGCCTGGACTGCTTTGGGAGATATTGTTCTCTATAATATGAAATTGAGATGCTGTTTTACAATCAATAATTAAATTTAATGAAGTACTTCTCTTTTTCCCCTCAAATAGCTACAATTAAATATATTCCATGGTATCTTAAAATTGAGAGATATTTTTAAATTAAACTTTTTTATTTTTACATAACTGTAAATTTGTATGTTGTAAAAAAATACAGAAATAATGCAACTCTTACCAAGTGTGATGGTTCATTTTATGTGTCAATTTGACTGGGTTAAAGGATGTCCAGATGGCTAGTAAAACATTATTTCTGGGTGCATCTGTGAAGATGTTTCTGGAAGAGATTAGCTTTTGAATAAGTAGACTGGTAAAGGAGATCATCCTCTCCAATGAGAGTGAGTTGGTATTATCCAATGCTTGAAGATCTGAATAGAACAAAAAAGGTGGAGGAATGGTGAATTTGCTCTCTTGCTTGATCTGGGATATCCATCTTTGGCCCTTGGTCGTTGGTGTTCTTCTTTCTCAGACCTTTGGACTCAGACTGAGACTTATGCCGCTGACCCCTGATTCTCAGGCCTTTGAAGTTGGACCTAACACTATCAACCTCCCTAGTTCTCAGGCCTTAGGGCTTGGACTGAATTTTACCACTGGGTGGTTTCCTGGTTCTCTAGCTTGCAGATGGCAGATCATGGGACTTTTGGTCTTCATAATTGTGTGAACCAATTTCTATAATAAATTGCTTCTAGTCTATCTATGTAAATATATCAGTGTCTATATCTATATTTATATCTATTTGTATATACTGTTGGTTCTGTTTCTCTTGAGAACCCTAACTAATATACCCAGTTGCCCTAACAGCTAACATCTTGCAAAACCACAGTACAGTATCACAACCGGGATAGTGATGTCATTACAGAACATTTCCATGGCCACAAGGATCCCTGTGTTGCCCTTTTATAACCACACCCACCTCTCTCTCATTCTCCTCAGCTCCCACCCTGTCTGTTATCTCTGGCAGCCATTCATTTGTTCTCCATTTCCATAATTTTGTCATTTCAAGAATGTTCTATAAATTGAATCACACAATATGTACATTTTTGGCTTTTTTCACTTATAATCCCCTGGAGATCGATCTTAATTGTGCATGTACCAATAATTTGTTGTTGTTGTTGTTGTTGTTGAGTATTCCTTGGAATGGATATACTCAATTTGTTTAACCATTCACCCACTGAAGTACATCTAGGTTGTGTCCAGCTTTTGGCTATTACAAATAAAGCTGCTACAAACATTCATGAACAGATTTCTATGTGAACAGAAGCCTTCATTTCTCTGGGATAAATGTCCATGAGTGCAGTTGCTGGCTTGTGTGGTGGTTACATGTTTAGATTTTTAAGAAACTCCCAAACTGTTCTCCAGACTGGATGTGCCATTTTACAGCCCCACCCACAACATATGAGTGATCTGGTTTCTCTGCAGCCTCACCAGCATTTGGGGTTACTTTTTTATTTTAGCCATTCTGCATTTCCTAAGTAGTTATGGTGCTATTCTAATGATTTATTTCATATTGGGTGAATTGGATTACTTTGTATTTTTCAAGGAATTGGTTCATTTCATTTAGTTGTCAAATTTATATGTGTAGAATTGTTTGTAGTACTCCCTTCAAGTTCACTGATTTTGGCTCCCATCTTTGTTATTACTTACCTTTTTGTTTGAGCTGTTTTGCTCTTTTTCTAGTTTCTTGAATGGAAACTTAGATTATTAATTTGAGACCTTTCCACTTTTCTATATGTGCCCTAGTGCTATAAATTTCCTGGAATAGATATTTTATATCACACCAGAAAAACATGTTTATAGCTCCCTACTGAGGAATTCAATTTGATTCAGCAAATATTTATGGAGTGCTTGGGTCAGGCACAGTTCTAAATCCTTAGTATACATCAAGGAAAAAAATAGACAAAGATCTCTATTTTTGTGGAATTTACATTCTAGCAGGGGGAGACAGGCAATAAATAACTAGCATAGTTTATATACTAGGTTAGAAAGTGATTAGCACAGGAACAAAAAGCAGTACAGGGCAACAGGGAAGGGATATGTAGGAAACTATAGTATTTAAAACCACAGAGATTTGAGTAAAAATCTAAAGGAGTTAATCAAGCCACTATCTATTAGAAGTGTGCATCAGATAGATGGATGGGGCAGTTAGAGCAAAGGCTCTGTGGTAGGAGTGTACCCAGAATATCCAAGGAAAAGCAAGGAGCAGTGTGACTGGAGTGGAGTGAACAGGAGGAAAATGGTAAAGATGAGGTCATAGCATAATGGCTGGGGGCAGGGAGAGGGGAGGAACTAAGTCTTTGGTTCTGGCTTTGAGTGAAATGGGAGTATATGAAGCAAAGGAATGACATGACCTAATTCAGGTGTTAAAAGGAGCATTCTGGCTGCTATGCCGGGAACAGAGTATGCCTAGGGGCAGATGACCTCTTAACAGGCTATTGCAGTAATGCAAGTCAGAGGCAGTGTGGCTTAGAGCAGAGTGGTAGCAGTGGGAATAGAGAGAAGTGATTACATTCTTAATATGTTTTGAGAGTAGACCTAATAGGACTTCTTCATAGATTGGACTTGGGGTATTAGAAAAAGATAGGCATGTAGATAACCAGCTTGATATAAATCATTAAACATAAGTGACCATATTTAATACCATACACACAACTTCTCCTCCCTGTAGCCCTTCCCACAGCTTCTTGGACAACGGCAGGCACTGACCTAGGAGCACCTGATCAATGGCTGGACCTTAACCTATGAAGTATCCTGAGATGAAAGTTTTGTTTAAATAAATGTCAATTAACTGTGCCAGTGATTTTTTTCTTTCGGGAATCAGAACTGAAGAGACAAAGAAAATGATAATCAATGAGAGCAGAAGCTGCAAGACTCGGAGAGAAGGCAGTATTCAGAGTTCATGAGCAAGCAGAAACCATGGATAAACAAGAGCTCTGAGCAAACAAAAGCCTTGAGGCAGCAAAAAGATATACAGAGTAATGACGGAAGTGATAAAAGATGAGTAAGAAAGCATCACAATCTCAGGAGAGAGCGTCAATGGCCAGGGCTGGGTCACAAGCCAACCCTGGGGCCAGATGTGCAGTCAACTGCTCCGTTACCAGAAGTAGGAGAATGGTGCTAGACAGATACACACCACAGGTGCACACCAGCCATGTACAGTAGGTCGCAGACAGCACGGTGGAAGCCAAAACCACATATGAGCCAAAATTAGGAGGGTGCAAGGAGGCCAGAGAAAGCAGAGGAAACCTGTGTGCTGAGAGAAGCAGAAAAGTGTAGCAGATGCTCAGAGAGAAGCAAGGGTGGCCGATGATGCAGCCACGTAAGAGCGGGAGCTGCTTCTCATCTTCCTGTTTCAGTCCCATTCCAGGGGGCCTGGCTGTGCTAATTCCTGCACTTCAGCGACCCAGGAGATTGCCCTTTGAGTTGGTTCAAAACACCTCCTTTCCTCCTTGAGTTGGTATGAGCAGTTTTTTACTTATGCTCTAGGGATAAGGATGGTGCATTTGGCTGGAAATTTGAAAATCTCTTGGTGTTCACTTATCTCTCAGGATTGAGCAGAGCAGATAAAGTACCAAAGGCAACCATGCAGACATTTGGTATGCAGAAGAACAAACTGGAATCGTGTGAAGCATTTTACATTCCTTGTCTCATTTAACCTGTAGCATCCAGGAGGTTCCATGACTGAGGCTCACAGAGGGTAAGTACTGTTCATCCTCATTATTCGTGGATTCTGTATTTGCAAATTTGCTTACTCACTAAATTGTGTTTATTACCCCTAATCAATACTTCTGGCACTTTCCTGGCCATTCACAGACATGTGCAAAGCAGTGGAAACATCGAGTTGTCCAACATGCACATTCCCAGCCGAGGTAAACAAGGCAAGCCTCCATCTTCTTGTTTCAGCTCCTATACTTCAATCAAGTTTCCCTTTTAAAGTCTGTTTAGTGTCACATTATTGTGCATTTTGTTGTTGCTTTTGCCATTTAAGACCCCCCAATCATAATGTTGAAGTGCTGTCTACTCTTCCTAAGCACAAAAAGAGCTCATGTACCTCTCAGAGACAATATGGGTGTTAGATAAACATCATTCAGTCATGAGTTATATATAGTTCTGTTGGCTGTGAGGTCAATGCTAATGAATCAACAACATATGCTAAATAAGCTAGCTGTCTTTAAACAGAAACACCAGTAAAAGGAAGTTATGTGTTGACTGGTTGATGACAATGTTATGACCAAAGGTTCATAGGAAGCCAACCCTGTATATCCCCTAGAAGCAATAGTTCATTATTTGCTAATTCATGGAGACTTTATCATACATAACTACCATGAAATGCAGGAATTGACTCTAACACACGGAGGATCAGACAGTCTGTGGAAGAGTGGAGTGCCCAGCTCCAAAGCCATGCCTCTGACTCTGGAGAAATCGTGCTCATTCCATCCCACCATGCCATGCTGCAGAAGAGAAAGAAAAGTTCCTCTGTTCCGCTTCCAATGCTCTTTCTACCGCATAATGCCACCTTCCCTAGTGCTTGTTGCCTTGTTGGCAAATGAACAGGCACGGAACAACTGTGAAAGATGTTGGATAATCTATATTAGGGCCAGGGTAGTGATAATATATAGCACATCTGCCATCACTCATCCTTAAATACATGTGGCAGACATTGCTAATCTATCATAGCTGCTTGTCCTGCTTCAGACCAGATGGGGTTTCACAATCCTTCTCAACAAAGGACTCTAGGCAATCACTATCAGTCGGTCAGAGTCGGCATCTAAGATGAAACCTTTCCCTTCCTTGCATGATGATCTGCATCCTTATAAGACCAAACATATCAGATCAGCTGTATCTGAGCTGAAGCAACTGTGCCAGTCTTTTTCAAAGCCTAGACCCTTAGGGCAGCTCTGAGTGTCTGGCTGACTCTGCTTTGGAAAGTCTTTCTGGATTCATTTAAATAAGACTTTTGCTCCTAAAAGATTCATTTTTGTGGGAACATTTTTCTTGTTTACCTTCGAATTGCCTGTGCCTAGAACACTGTTTGGCATAGAGGTGGTGTTCAGTGATGTTTGTTGAGTGAGTGCCTGGGTACCGAGATTGACACCTACCTTCCCCAGGGAGAAAATGAAACTGAACTGGAGCGGCATTCTATGGAATCTTTCTGCCTCTTTCCTTAATTTTTCTTCATGTTCTCTCCTCCCATGGCTCACCTCTTTGCCTCTGGTAAGATGGATCTGGGAACCTTGAGCAAGAGAGGCGTGGGGGCATACAAGGAAGACGAAGCATGAGGTATGCTGCTTAAACTAGGAGCTGGTTGAACTCTGGGACCAAACCCCATCTTTCAGCTTCTACACCTGCTAGGCAAAATTGCTGCCCATTCTCTTGTGGGGTTTGGAACTCTCACCCCCTCTATCTGTCCAGCCCAATTTCTCTTCCTGCACCCTATCTCCTTTCCCCTTTTTTTCTCCTCCATCAGTCATGGCAACTGGAGTTTGGGAGGAAATAGGAAAGAGGGGATGGGAAGTTAGACCAGGAAGAGATGGATATATTTGGATGGGAGCCTAAGGTGGGAATGTCACTTAGTGGGCCAGTATAGCATGGGTGTTAGGACTGAAAGAATGTTGTTAGATTTTGAACCATGTCAGTTATTTTATTATCATGAGTGATTTTTCAGTTATAATGTCTGCTCTGGTATTGCGAGAACCACAGGGAGCTGAGCACCCCAATCTGCAGCTAGTTGTGGAGAAGTAATGCAGCACCTAAGGCGGTGGGAGCAGTGATAAAACACCTAAGGGCATGGGCTTTGAAGTAAGATTGAGCTGGGTTGCCACTTGCTAGCTCTACACTTAGGGAGAGTCTCCTTAATCATGCTACACTTTATTTCTTTTATAAATAAGATGCAGATAATGATAGTATGTACCTTATAGGTCATGATGACTAAAAGAAATGAGGCCTGTAAAGTTTTTGTGAAGTATGTTTACTCAAATAGTATCTATTTTTATCATTAAATTAGCATGATCATCGTGTGGCATTTACTTTTCTTTTTAGCTCTGAGGCTGAAAGCAAAATAAACTGAGTTGCTGAGACTCCACGGGGAAGACAGGTGCTCATAGGGACACATGAGTCTGTGTCTGAGAAACAGTCCTGACAGCACAAGGGTCAGGAGGCCTGTGGGTTCCTCAGCAGGACTGTAGTGGGGGCTTTGGAGACCATTAGTTCCTAAGATCACGGGGTGACTGACTAGGAAATGCAAGAAAGACTTACTTTGGGAAAGTTAGCCCACATGTCCTGGGCTGCCTTTCCTCTGCAGGTGTGGAGGGTG
Organism: Anoura caudifer; assembly: GCA_004027475.1. Classification (NCBI taxonomy): domain Eukaryota; kingdom Metazoa; phylum Chordata; class Mammalia; order Chiroptera; family Phyllostomidae; genus Anoura; species Anoura caudifer. Next base: position 75,609 of record PVKU01003902.1, on the reverse strand, counting down.
AGGAGTGGCCGTCTCCAGCTTAACAAAGAAACGAACCAATAAGCTGGAGAGATGGCTCTTACGCTAGTGAAAGCCTTGATACTTTTGGCTTTACCTCTCAAGCTTCTGTGATATTTCGTTTCCCACAGCTGGACTCACTGATGCACACGCCCCACCACCACCGCCGTCCTGTATACTGACCCAGGGTTTGCCCATCTCCCACTGTATTAGTTTTCTAATGTTGCTGCAACAAGTTATCACAACCTCAGTGGCTTAAACAACACAAATTTCTTATCTTGGCTCATGGCCCCTTCCATCTTCAAAGCCAGCAACAGCAGGTTGACGCCTCACATCCAGTCACTCCAACCTCCACATCATCATCACATTTCCTTCTGACTCTTCCACTTCCCTGTTCCACATTTAAGGACCCTCGTGATTACATTAGACCCACCTGAATAATCCAGGGTAATCTTTTTATTTTAAGGTCAGCTGATTAGCAACTTTATTTCCATTGACCACCCTTGCCACAATTCCATAATTACTCCTTGCCAAGTATCATGATATATTTAGAGGTTCCAGGGATTAGGATGTGGATGTCTTTGGGGGCCATTGTGCTGCCTTCAACAGCCATTATCCATTATGCCCTGCTGTCTGATTCAAGAATTAGGGCTGAAACTAGGAAATTCCCTCTAAGACTGAGTCTGAGCCATCCTCTTTGTGATGCTGTCCAAGAATCCCATGCCTGAGGAGCTGGTGTCTGGCCTGAACGGCTCCCTTCTCCTCACTTGACCTTTATATAAAGTGACTCAGTGCCTTACACTGAGCATGAGGGTGCTCTGGCTGCTCTTTTCAAATGGGTGGGTAGGAGAAACCATTTATTCCTTCAACAATATTCAGTTTCTTTATTGTGAGAGCTAATAGATGCAACTTTCCTTTAATGAGTATTTTTAAACATGAGAAGCCCGTCTATCCATTCTATGGTACAGCCTTACCAGACAGTACTTTCATTAACTTTATTAATGCCTAAAGACTGTTTATACAAATTACAATAATCATTAGCTGCCAGTTCCTAAAACTACCCAGAGGTGATCTGTATTTCTTTTTTTTAAAGGTTTTAATTAATTCATTTATTTTTAGAGAGAGGGGAAGAAAGGGAGAAAGAAAGGGAAAGAAGCATCAACCAGGGACCAAGCCCACAGCCCAGGCATGTGCTCTGACTGGGAATCAAGCTGGTGACCTTTTGCTTTGCAGAATGACGCCCAACCAACTGAGCCACACTGGTCAGGGTGATCTGTATTTTTAGATGCATACGTAAAGGCACTCACCTACACACACAGAGGTCAGTGTGGTGGGAAAAAGGTCTTAAACATCTGTTAAAGGTGTGTTAGATGCCATTTTTTACCTTAAGGGGAAGGAAAAGAAGGAAGGGAGCTCACATTTATTGAGAAGCTGCTCTGTGGTAGGAACTTTATAACTGTAAATTCACTTTAATTATCATTACAATGCAAGAAAGTAGTTTTCATCATCTCCATTTTACAAACAGGGAAATCGAATCTCAAAGGTTACATAGTTAGTAAGATTTCAACATTTGACATATGACCTGTATTTCCCCTTCACCTGGCCAGCTTTTAAAATAAGAAAATGGAACAGAATAAGGATGTTCAAATTGAGTATAGTGATGTGAACCCCAGAGTTTCATGGAGGTACCCAGGGACTCTTCAGTGAAGGTGCTTAGTAGGAAGCAAGCTGAGTGGGCTGGGCTTTGGGTGCTTCCCATCTTCAGTCAGACCAGCATTGGGTTGAGATGTAACATTTCAATAGAAAAAATGATAGGATATTGTTCTGCTAAATAAGTCTTTTGAAGGCCATTAGACTAGAATCTGACCACAAACAAATTGGTCAATTTTTCCAATGCTTTAGTTTTTACTTAATGTGCATCAGGGGCTTTGGGAGGGATGGTGCACTCTAGAATAAAAGAGATCATCTCAGTTAGCAAGTGATACAGGAATTCTTAAGATAGAGAAGAAGCAAGATTCTTCAGACACTAGTCTGCACTGGGACAGGATGTTAGCTGATGGCAGAGGAAATCAGATTCATGTTGGAGGTTCATGTTGAATCAGATACATCTTGACAGCAGAAGTTGCTATAGAAAAGGAATCCCTCATAGTGATGGTGAATGGGATATGAGGACATACACAGACCATTTGAGAAAACTACCTTGAATACTCCCTTCCAAGATTCTGCCTTGTCATGTCACTGATCACTCATACTGAGTGAATAAACTCACAAAGCGAGCAGAATCCCATTAAAGTATCACGTATTTAAATTTGTAAAGCAGACAACAACTCTGAAAATTTTAAGTCAGCACCTCATAAGGTACAAGGTCTGACCAAGTCACTATCTTAGCAATGAAAAAGGGTGAAATGAAAGCCACATCTTCTCTTCATTGGGGGACACTCTTATTCCTGGCTTGCTGTACTCCTTAGTAATTCCTCAAGGAAGAATGTAAAAAATAGCCAATATTTACTGATGGACCACTTCAATCTTTAAAATAAATAATTTATGTAACAGAGTTTCAGAATGTCCCCCAAAATTCAACTTACCTGTCTCTCATTGTAACATGGTTCTTAATTTTTAGCTTTGCACAAGGCTGCCTGGAATTTCTTTGCCTCCCTTGCAGCTAGGTGTGGCCATGTGACTAAGGTTTTGAAAATGTGATACAAGCAGAAGTATTGTACGGCAGCTTCTGGCAATTTTCCTCAAAAGACAAATCATACACACCTGTGTCTCTTCTTATTTTTTCCTCCATCCTGCTTCCTGGAACACAGAAGTGATGTTTGTCACTTTAGTCACATTCTTGGACCATGAAGGTGAGGGCCATGCTAGAGGGATGAAGAGCAGTGAGGTGAGCCTGAGTCTCTGAGAACATTGTGGAGCAGCTCTGGATTTTCCACCTCAGGACTTTGATGTGAGAGAAAAATAAACTGTGTTGTTTAAACCACTTACATTGTGTTTCTGTTTCTCATAGCCAATACTAATGCAAATTGATATACCCTACATATTTTTATATTACACCAATTTTGCAAATTGAGAAAACTGTGGCTTAGCCAGAGTAAATCATTTGCCAATGTTACCCACTAGTAGATGAAGGAGTCAGGATTTGAACCCTGATTTTTGCCAAATCCCATGTGCTTTTCTCCCTCTCAGTGTTCACTTTCAGACCATGAAGGTGATAGTTTTTGACCTTCTATGCCTGGCAAGAGCCTTTTGACAAAGCTCCCTGGTAATGTCTGGTCGTGTATATACAGTCTCCAACTTGGCCCATCTGTTATCTCATTCAAAAATAAAATTCATGAGCCACAAGAGTCATGGTGAACCTCAACAGCGTATCATCTTGAGAGTTCTGGGATATCACAGCAGCCATCAGAGGTCTGATTTGCATGAAGGCTTGTTGGCCTTCTAGGAGAAATGGTAAAAAGAACCATGGGAACTAATGACGGAGACCCTAGAAAAATGGATGATACCCTTGAACAGAGAGGGGATGATGAAGTAGTCCCTAATCCTAAGAGGAAGGCAGATGCCTAGTGCTGGAAAAGCAGAGCACTACCTTGAGGTGAGAGTGGGGTGGTGGCGGGCAGTGGAAGGGTATAGCCATTATTCTGTGGGCACAAGTCAGGCAGGTGAGGGAGGCTGACGTAGGTGGTGTTACAGAGTGAGTCCTGCCCAAACCTGTTAATTAAAAGAGCTTCATGGCCATCTGTTTGAATCCAAATGTACTTATTTAGATGCCAGATTATCCAAGGTTTTTGAAAAAGCTTTCACTCTTTAGAGGGGCAATTTCATTCCATGTTGGGGTTAGGGAGGGCTGTGGTATGATTGAATAGAGCTACACTGGTAGTGGTGACTGGGGAACAGAGGAGGCAAATTGGCAGCACCAGCAGAAGTAATGGAAAGGGAGAAAGTGAACCCCTTCCTGTTGACTGCACACATCTTCATCAAGGGGGGTATCAGCACCAGTGGTGGGTAAAGGGCAGGTGGCTGGTTCATTCGAAGACCTAGTAGAGACATAATAAGGTGGGGCAAAGCTGACAACATGTTCCTGAGGAAACTTGAGGGGGTATTAAAAAGGTATAATTCATAAACCAGGTATAAAAGGACAAATATTATATGATTCCATTTATATGAGGGATATAGGATAGTCAGATTCATAGAAACAGAAAGTAAAATAGTGGTTACCAGGAGCTGCTGGGAGGAGAAAATAGGGAATTGTTTAATGAGCTTTAGTTTGGGATGGTAAAAAAATTCTGAAGATGGATGGTGTTGACATTGCTCTATAGTGTGAATGCACTTAATGTCTTTGAACTGTACAGTTACAAATAGTTAATTTAATGTTATGTGTATTTTACCACATACCCAAAAAGATATATTTCTGTGTGCAGAGCATACATATTTTCTCCAACCTCTACCTCTCATCAAGGAGAGGGAGCCCCAGGTAACATAGCACTGCGACTAGAAATCCTACCTTGACCTGCTCTGTTCCTGCATTTACCTGTTTCTGATATTGTGCTGCTGCTTCTATTTTTGACCATTCTTTGTTCCTTGGACTGAAAGCAGATTTGGCTTCTAAGGTTTAATTGCTAGCATGTATTTCTGGATTACATTTGCTCTTTCCCTATATGTCAGTTATATCCCAGCTTCTCTGGGGAACTCTGTACCCCTGCTCCCCAAAGTTGTTTCTACCTCCTGGGCCCCACTTTTGCCTATGGTCTTACCTGGCATGATCTGGCCTCTCAAATTAGATACTTAATCACTCAGGTCCACACTGCTCCCTGGCTTCCCCAACCCCCTAAACTCTAGAACTAGAGCGCTGATCACGTATGTACATCCTGGTGACACCCCTTGGGGAGTGATAAGAGCTGAGACCAGAGCTCACCAGGCCACACTGGGGATGAGAGGACAGGATAACAGGCAGACCAGCCTCAGAGACCAGACAGACTAGTGGAGAGGCCCATGAGTGGAGAGGCCCATGAGTGGGCAGAAGCCCATGTGACCAGTCTAAGGGTCAAAATGTTCTGGGAGCAGGACGCATAGGCCATTTTATGTTTTGTTTCCTTTCCTGCTATAACCCAGGTGAAAGTTGAGGCCCCTATGACCACTGAGAGCTCAATGAGGTTTCCCCAACTACCTGATTCCACAATGTAGTGTAACACAAAGCTTCCCACAGCTTTTGAAGAATTTTCAGAGATTTATGCTCAAATTAACCCCTGACCAAACTAAGTTGTCCCAAGAGCTGGAAAACTCGGCTCTTTCACAAGTTACTCAGACCAAAAAATGTGTAGGTATTACAAAGTGGTAGGTAATATCACTACTGTTTTACAGATGAGGAAGCTGAGAAACAGAGAAGTTAAATAACACGCTCAACAAATGTTTGTAATTTGGGGGACTTCATTAGACTTTTTAAAGAGGGTTGCTATTTCACTGTGTGGTGCTTAGTCCATTGTCTTGTATAATTCCTCTCCCCCCTCCTTTTCTCTGCCCTAACCTTATCCATCCCAGAGGGCCCTCCACATTTTATATCCATCTTCCTTTTTATGCAGAAAGGATTTCCACTCTCATATTTTTGCATTTTAGCAGTTATTAAAATATTTCTTCTCAAGCAGTTAATTCTCCCCTAATAGGAATACTAATACTAGTGTTTAATGAATGCAATGTACTATTACATTCTTTTGGTTTTAATTTTTTATATCAACCAAGTCATTTTCAAAATAAAAGCTATCCATGTCACTTAGAATAAAAGAAAAAGTTTAAAGTTCCCAAATCAGATAGCCCTTCCTATTTTTAACCCACCTGGATGTCTTCTTTCTTCAGCCTCCTTGTATCATGCAGCAGTTCCTAAATCTGGCTGTACATTTGTCACCTGAGGATCTCTGCAACATATCCTGGACTCAACTGCAGAGACTCTAACTCAGCAGAGGAAGGTGGGGCATTAGCCACACGTGGCTAATGCCTATCATGTTGGACAGTGTTGATATGCAAGAGTTCCATCACTGCCTAAAGTTCTACTGGATAACACTGGTCTAGACTATTTATTGTCCATAGCACTTACTGTGGTGCTTAGCAAATGTAGCTTTATCTCTATTCTTCCTAAACCTCTGACATTCTTACCATGCCATCTGAACTGTCACTCCCTAAGCAGAAAACTCTCCTATAGCCTCAGCACCTTCTCCGACTGCTCCCCCTCCCTGTGGGCCTTAATTTACTTCCTCAGTTAAGGGCCAGAATATGGTGTTGGGGTCTTCTTTGCTTCTGGTAGGTGCTTCCACGCTCTTGTGAAAGACTCAGCCACTTGGAGGCTAGTGTCACTTGGCTATTATTGCTCTCCTCCTTCTTGCTGCTTTACTTCCAGCCTCATGATTATCTTATTCATTGGAGACTTTTACACGTGGCTCACAATCTTCCTGTTTATCTCTAACCTTGCTGTCATCTTGGATAATGTCAATGTCCCGCTAATAACTGGCCCCTCAGTTCCTTGACCTTCTCATTTCTAATAAAAATAAGAATAAGAGCTAACACTTGTGATGTGCCAGTCATTAGTCTAAGAAATCAGCATGTTATATATAAACTCCTTTGATTTCAGGACAGCTCTGTAAAGATAGGTCACTGTTGTTATCATCTCCATTTTATGGATGAAGAAACAGTTATGTAATCTGCTCATGGTGTTGTCATTACTAAGTAGTGAAGGCAGGATCTAACTCGGGCACCATGCTTCAATACTTCTGCAAATTTTCTCCTTCCAGTGTTGGCCTTTCTTCCGTTAAGCCTCCGCTATCTACTTCCACTATTTGACCATGAACTCTGCCATCTCCCCTACCTGCATCATCTTCATATTACTAATTCAACTATCCCATCCTCTGCCAACTTCATCACCCTCCAGCAGGTCAATAAAAACAATAATAAAGTAATGATAATAATAGCAAATATATATATATAGTCTAAGTGCATTCACATGTTAAGTCATTTCTTCCTCACAACAATTCTGTGACAAAGGTAGGTATTATTATTGTTTTACAGATGAGGAAATTGAGGCACTGAGAGATTAAGTAATGAGAGCAATGTCACAGAGCTCATATATGACAGAGCCAGACTTTGAATCCAGTCAGGCTCCAGAGTACTCATTCTTTTTCTTTTTCTTTTTTTCTTAGATTTTTACTTATTTTTAGAGAGAGGAAGGGAAAGAGAAAGAGAGGGAAACATCAATGTGTGGTTGCTTCTCATGAGCCCCCTACTGGGGACCTGGCCCACAAGCCAGGCATGTGCCCAGACTGGGAATTGAACAGGTCTGTGCTCAATCCACTGAGCTACACCAGCCAGGGCCAGAGTACACATTGTTATTAACTGTGCTAAGGACAATAAGCCCAGAGTAGTGGGGAAAATCCTTATCACCTGGAGATTTATTTTTCAAAATACCCACGCCTACCCTCCAGTTCCAAATGTTTGCTTGTTTGTTTTTTTATTTTGAAAGAGCTTCTCAGATGACTTGGACATTGGCCTTATATTGAGAACCACGAATTAGATAATTTCAACAACCTCCCATCCCAGCCTGGCGTCCTGGTTGAGTTTAACCTATTGTTGTCCTGCCAGCCTTGGTCAGGACTGCTTCACACAACAACAGATCAGTGCATGGCCTGAGAGTGGAGGTATCATGACCAGTACAGCTGAATCAAAAAAAAAAAAAAAAGCATCAGTATCAATAGCTTGGAGGGGCTGTGGTGAGCAAGGACAGACAGCTTTCTTAATGCCTACATAATATTTGATGTGATTTTTTTTCTCATGTCCAATAGCCAAGAAGAAGCCCAGCTACTTAGCTGGGGATGGCACAGGGTAGCAGTTTGCTCCTCATTAGCCTGAAAGCTTATAAAACAAGAAAGCAGGAAAGAAGGAAAGCAAAGAAAGTATTCTTGGCATAGGTCCAGGGGAAAAGCAGTCTGGCTGAAACCTTTCAGTTCCCTTAGCCAGGAAGCAGCAATCTACGTAAACAGGAAGTTGAGAAGGTTGGGGGAGAGGGCAGTGGTTAGTTAGTGAGAACAAGAGCTGACGCCAGATCTGTGTAAGTGGTTACATGCAAAAAAGATTCTTACACAGGCCCAGAGTTTGCATGTTAACCATCCCTGCTCTCTCCTGGGAAGTGTTGTTTCATCAGGGCATCTATGGGGGCCTGTTCTTACATGGATACATGTTTGAGCACCTGCCTTTTTTTTTTTTTTTTTTTTTTTTTGTTTTTTTTTTTTTTTTTTTTTTTTTTTTTTTTGCCAGTTGTCTGCTAGGTAATTTTATCTTATCTCATTTAAGAGTCTAAAACTTTGTGAAGATGGCATTATTACTTCCATGTTTTTAGGTAAGAACACTGGTGCAGAGAGACTAAGTTACGTTTCTCAGATTCATTTACATTATACAATTATACAGCACTTTTGAAAATTGTTTCCTCTCTGAAAAGTGACTATTAAGCATAACCTATTAGAAAGAGGGTGTATAAGTTTTCTAAGGATACCATAATATTTTACTACAAACCTGCTGGTTTAAAACAATAAATTTATTTTCTCATCATTTAGGCAGCCAAAAGTCTGAAATCAAGGTGTCGGCAGGACCATGTTCCTTCTGAAGGTTCTAGGGGAGAAAGAATACTTCTTCTTTAAAAAAAAAAACAAAAAACATTTTATTTATTTATCTTTAGAGGGGAAGGGAAGGAGAGAAGGAGAGAAATATCAATGTATGGTTGCCTCTCATGTATCCCTTGCTGGGAACTGGCCTGCAACCAAGGCATGTGCCCTGACTGGGAATTGAACCCCGACCCTCTGGTTCACAGGCCCATGTTCAATCCACTGAGCTACACCAGCCAGGGCAAAAGAATACTTCTTTGCCTGCCCCAGTTTCTGGTCACTCCAGACATTCTTTGCCTTGTGGCTGCATAACTCCAATCTCTTCCTCTGTCTTTACAGGGCCCCACCTCTATGTTCCTATCTTCTCTTCTGTCTCTTACAAGGACACTCTTCACTGGATTTACAGCTCACTTGGATAATGCAAGATAATCTCATTTAAAGATCCTTAACTTAATTACAGCTTCAAAGATCCCCCCTCCGTTTCTTTTTCCAAATAAGGTAACATTCACAGGGACAAGGTATGAGGACATGGATGTATCTTTTTGGGAGCCACCATTCAACCCCAAATGGGATATCATTATCAAACTATAAATGCAGGTTTTGTAGTATTTTAATAACCATGGATTTGGAGGAACATTATCTTGATTAATGTTCCCATGGCACCATTCCCATTCTTTAAAAGAATAAACTTTCCCGAAATGCTGCTCTCCCACCACCCCTACCTATTCTCCCAAACCTAAGGTCTATCAGAATTTCAGGGCAAGAGGGAAGTGTATCACAAAGGCATAGTATTTTGAAAATGCACCCTAAGTGAAGATGATATACCCACTTCCCACAATGCACATGACCACACATGGTCAAGGATTACTTCTCTTAGGAAATGCTGTAACTCAGGCTGATGGGTAAGGGGGAGCTTCAGGGTATGTTGGTTGTATGTTAAAAAAGAAAGAGAAAAATCTAACACTAGTGATCATGGAAATTCAAAGTTGCATCAATCTGAAGAACATCAAATCCAAAAAGCATGGTTGGAAGGAAGAACATGATTACTACACAAGAGTGAGACTGTTGCCCGTGTGACATGTCTGAAAAATAAATGTAGTCAAGTCACTCTCTGCTTGAGGTTTTTCACTGGCTCCCTTTGAGTATTAGGTGAATTTCAGATTCCTTAACAGAGCACACAAGGACTCTGTAAACTGACCTGTACCTACTTTTTTAGACTCATCTTTCACCACTCTCTCTCAAAGACTGTCTCCTCCGGCCACACCAAAACTCTTGCTGTTTCCCAAACAAGTCATGTGCTTTATTGCTTTTCTAGACTTGCACATTGTTTCATCTGCTTGCAATGCTCTTCTTTCTTCTCTGCCTGGCAATTCCCACTGATACTCAAAAATAGTTTCCCTGCTCTTCATTAACAAGCCTCCCTACTCCTTTCCATGATTGGCACCTTCCCCTATTGTGATTTCAAGTCAATCTACTCATGGGAATTGTTGACCTCTGTTATGCCCAATCTTTCTCCAGTGCTTTGAGAGCTTTTAGAAAGAACTGTCATATTCATCTGCAAGTTCCCAGTGTCTAGTAAGTGCTCAATAAATGTTTGCTGAAAAGTGAAGGGACAGAGTCATCAATGGCTTCAAGTTTGAAATTCTTGGTTTGGTGATAGTAACATCCAGGCTTTCAATCTTTGTAAACATGTCAGGCTAAAGCCACAGACAGAGAAGAGATAGTTTGAGATATAAGTCTAGGAGAGGCACAAGAAGGAATTGTAGGGAACTGAGTGACTCAGTTTGGGGGCATAATGGGGGTGGTTTAAGATAGATTGGGAGTCCTCAGTCCATTTCCCCCCCTTCATCATGAAGAGTACTGCAGTGCAATTATGTTAGGGTTTCCCATCAATACCAGTGACAACACATCAGAAGCGTTACGGATGACAGATGAGCTACAAGTAAGTGTTAGTGCTGATAACAGGGAGCTATGTAATTATGGGATGAACTGGGGAACAGAAGACAAAAGGAAACAATTTATGAGAGACACTTTAGGAACTTACTGAACAAGATAAGAGGGATTTGATGTTGGACCCCATGCCTTGTGTACATATGTTGGTTTAGAGTCTATTATATTTTTAGTATGTGGTACTTTTACCTGCTTCTGAGGAAGGTGGATCATTTTGCTCACCTCTGGCATTTGTTCAGGGCATCTGATCCATAGACTGGTAATAGTACATGAAATCTTGGTATGAGGACTCTTCTTCAAATAATGTTAGTAACATCTGAATCAGTTGGCTCAAACAACACAGTGTAATCCAAGACCTAAAACCAGAGTGCATGCCAATTGGGTACCTTATTTAACTTTTACATGCCTCAATTTCCTCTTTAGTAAAATGTGTATGATACTAATAATACATACCTCATAAGGTTGCATTAAAAATACAATGGATTACTTAACCCTTAATAAGAGTGATCAATAAGCATTATCTATTATTATAATTTTAGGAGGCAAATACAAACATTTTAATTATGTGAGGTGGTGGATATGTTAACTAACCTTATTGGAGGAACATTTTGCAATATATGTGTGTGTCAAGTTACACACCTTAAATATATGCAGTATTATATGTCAATTAATTCTCAAGCAAGCTAGAAGGGAAAGAGGCATATACTCAAAGTACCTCCTTCTAGACTGAAATAATAATAGTTATCTTTTTCTAGCATGATAGGACCTGTATTAGTCAAGACTTAAAGTTGCAAATGACAGAAACCCAGCTCAAACTAGCTTAAGCAAAAAGAGAATTTTCTGGACTTGCCTATTTGAAAAGCCCAGGCTGATGTTTATCAGCTTCAATATATCTGGTTTCAGGGGCAAAAAGTGACACTGCAGGACTTGGCTTCTTTTTATCTCTCAGCTCTGCTTTCTTCTACGTTAATTTTATTCTCAGACACGTTCCTCTTGGAGAATCAATATGGCTATTGACAACGTCAGACCAGCGTCCCCACAGTTTAACCATAGTGGATAGTGGAAAACATCCAGCAAAAATTCTGACACTGATTCTCATTGGTCCAAAGTACATCCAATGCTTATTCCTGACCCAACCACTGTTCTGTTTGGCTTGGCCTGGATCATATGCTTATCACTGAGTGAGTAGTAGGGCCTTTTCCACAAAGACAAATCGAGGTGTGATGACCAGAAGAGATGCAAGTGAAGGCAGAGAGGGACAGATTCAGGTTTTGTGGAGCCCGAAGCTTTATAATTTTGGGCTTCTCCATAGTAAAAATAATACAAAATTACAAATTTAAAAATAACCATTAAAGTGAATTTTATTAAGAATGAAAAAATAAATCACAACAAATTATTGGAATCTTGGCAATTCTGTTTTTTTCTCCTAAAGTCTGTTTAGGCAATCTACCAGAAATGCTTGTGTTAAGTGCTTCTTGATTGTAATGTGGCTTCCTCTCCCCATCTAGAACAGTCCACAGCTTTCAGAATCTCCCAGCACTTATAGGGACCCATGCAAGTGAAGGGCTCTGAAGGTTAAAACTTTGTTAGCTTCACAATAAATCCATCTTTAGACACAGAGCAGCAAAAACAACAGATGTTTATTTCTTAATAGCAAATTTTTTTGTTGTTTTAAAGAATGGTGATCTGGACTACCATCCAAATAACTCTGCTCAAGCCACCGTGTCTGGGGAACCTTGAGTCTTGGCAGAACAAGTGATCATCATTTTGTACTTTGTGGCACTGGCCAAACCCAGCTGGATTTTTGCTACACTGATTTTAACAGCTCTGCACTCACGTAATTCAGTGCTTTAAAAGGCCATGTTTTATTTGGCACTGATGCTTTCAACAAATTTACAGGGGCCGTTGGCCCAAGGAGTCAAAAGCTGAACCTGTTCTGCCACAGCTCCTGGCTATGTCCTGATTTCCTCTTTCTTTTTCTTCTCGTCTACTTCTTCTTTTGCCTCTTACTTCTCTTCTTCCTTCTTCTCTTCCTCCACTTTTCTTATTCCTTCTCCTCTTCTTCCCTGATTGTTTTGACGGATCGTTCAGTTCAGACAGTACATCACACATGAGGCCTAAATTATGAGCAAATTCCACTGACGTCAGGCCGTTTGTACATCCAGTGAACTTGGCTCAGTTTTTGGCATTTAAGCTGTGTCCAGTGGAGACAAGTGCCTTAGGGGCAACAGAGGCATTCCAGATGGTGGTGTTCAAATAGGCTCCCCAGCATGCTGCCTCCCATCTGGGCCACCACTCTGAATGCCATAGGCCACGCTCCGCACATCCCCATAGCTGCTGTTGACTCTTGGAAGGAGCGCAGCAAACATACTGTGACTTATCAGGGAAAACCTGCAGATGATTAACTCTGAGCCCATTATATGATGCATTTCCATCCAAGCGGACTCGAGGCTGGGGGTAAAAGCAGGGTAGACGAGAGAGTAGGCCCAGTGAAACACCAGGAGTTTAGTAACAATTGTAAATGCTTTTCCCAGCAAAAAAGACTTAGCAGTAGGAGAAATAAAACATTTAGAGATAGACAAACTTGGGTTCAGGGCCCTGCTGTATCACTCATTACCTGTGTGAACTTGAAAGACTGTGATAGGTCATGTGTTCTTTCCCAGACTGCTACTTCTGGAAACAGCAGCTACTTTCCTTTGGGGCACTCCTTTGCTACTCCATGAGGCCTCAGGGCTCTGTCCTCCTACCTCCAACCCTCCTCAGTGATAGTACCCACCAGGGACAATTACAGTGTCACAGCCCCCTGGACATAGCAAATAAGCCCGTGATGTATGCCAGCCATGCTAGTGCTTCCTTGAAATTTTCAAATTTCTAAGTTGGATCAAAGCTATACATGAATGTTAATATACTTCACAACTCCAAAATGAAGGAGAAAGTTAAATAGCTGTCACTGTAGCTGGGAGAAATGGAGACATCTAAAGTTAAAAAGCGATGCCTCCACTTCCCTGAATCACTGCCACAGCTACCTAGATTTATGGAGGCAATGTGGGATTACACATATGTGAATTTTCCTGGCATGTGAAGGTTATTCTCTCAAGGATGAAAGGACCTCTTTTTTTTTTTTCCTTGTTAACCATATAATTCACAGACTTTTCTAAAATGTTTTATACACTTCCCTTAATTCATAAAAGATAGCCACACTTAACCTCTGGGTGGCTCAGTCATCAAAATGAAGTTAGTAGGCTGTGTGATAATATAATTTGAGGGTTTTTTTTTTTAATGTTTGTCCTACCCTATGCTTCCTAGCTCCTTCCTGCTCACCCAAGCACCACAGGGCGAACTCCCTACAAGAATGAGCTTCATTCATAGCCAAAGCTCTGATTCTCTTCCTGTCTTACATCTCCCTTCCTGATGTGTTCTTGCATTCCTCTGGCTCTTGAACTTCTGTTTGCTTCCTGCTTTTAGTCCAGCAGTTTCCCCTTAGATCTCACCTGTGATACAGCTGCTCTGTAACTGACCTTTGGTCATTTTCTTCATATGCCATTCTGCCTTTGCCCTCGGGTCTCATTCTGCCTCCAGCTGGCAGTTGTGCTGAGCCAGGGTAGGGTCCCATGACAAGGGGTCAGATGTTAGTATTCCTGTTGCCTTTCACATGGCTAAATGGACATTTACTTCAGAGACAAAGAACCTTATACAACACCATAACCCTTAGAGTAAGACTTAAAATATCTGGGTGTAGAAGAAGGGTTACAGCAGATATGCTTACTAGTGCAGAGGGCACATTGTAATAGGGCAGTATAGATATCAGTTCTCTGAGGAGTGTCAATTACCATTTTTAATGGTTAATTGGGTTATAGATGCTTTGTTGGAATTGTTAAATTTCCAAGCCTGACATCTAGGCTCAGTTGCTGGTCTCTATATTGCCCAGGCCTCGCTTTCTCTTGCTTTCTCCCTGCGGACCCATGAACCCAAGCCTCCCTAGGTTATAACATTTTCTTTTTGCTTCAGCAGACCCAGCTCTTCATCTCCATAAAAAATGACAAAGATGAGTTAGTAAGGCATGAAAGTGTATGTATATACATGCTGAAATTGCTTTTACCCTTTGTAAGGGTTACAGGCAGTGACATGCTACAAGTATTCTGAAAGAATGGATGCTCTTAGGTAAAGCTATGAGAAACATTGCAAAGGACAGATCATGCAAAATTAAATGCTTACATTAAGTATAAATGTCTCAGTCCCACTTTAAGAACTTCAGAGAACCCTGACCGATACCATGTTCTCAATAACCCACTGAGAAGCAGCTTCTTGCCTCCTCTACATGGAACTGGCCCATCTGCCTGTCCAGCCACAAAACACATGAGAGCCTAGCCTGGAGGCCCCACCTTTGACATGCACATAGAACCTTCCTTCTCTTTCCACCTCTCCTGCTCAGTTCTGCTACATTTGGGCTCTGTGATCTGATGGCATACTTTAATGCAGTGGTCCTCAAACCTAGCCCCACATCAGAATCATCCAGAGAGCAATTTAAAAATTCTGATGTCCAGACACAAATACAACAGATTAAATCAAAATTCTGGTTAGGGGCCCAAGAGTGAAGTATCCCCCTAACATTTTATTGAGAAAAACTGCAAACATTCAGTTTAAAAACATTTACAGGACACGTATATCCACCACCTAGATCTTCCCATTAGGATTTTATTATACATGCCTATCCACCTCTGAACATTTTAACATTCCTCAGACCATCCATGAATCCATTTCATTTTTATTTATTTATTTATTTTATTTTTAGACAGAGGGGAAGGCAGGGAGTAAGAGAGGGAGCGAAACACCAATGTGTGGTTGCCTCTTGCATGCCCCCTACTGGGGTCCTGGCCCTCAAGCCAGGCATGTGCCCTGATGGGAATCGAACCTGCAACCCTTTGGTTCTCAGGCCAGTGCTCAATCCACTGAGCCACACAAGCCAGGGCAACCCATTTCATTTTTTGGTACAATTTAAAGTAAATTAAAAGTAAATTAATGACCAGAGCCTATGGAGAGGGAGAATGCAGAGTTATTGCTGATTGACTGCACAGTTTCTGTTTGGGGTGATGAAAAAGGTTCAGAAATAGATAGTTGCAATGGTTGCACAATATTATGAATGTAATTAATGCCACTAAATTGTGCACTTAAAAATGATTATAAAGGTTGCCCTGGCCAGTGTGGCTCATTTGGTTGGAGTGTCGTCCCGTACACCAAAATGTTGGGGGTTTGATTCCTGGTCAGGGCACCCACCCAGGTTGTGGGTTCCATCCCCAGTCAGGGCACATATGGGAGGCAACTGATCAATGTTTCTCTTTCACATCAATGTTTTTTTCCTCTTTCTCCCTCCCTTCCTTTCTCTCTAGAAATCAATAAACATATTTTAATTTTTTTTAATTATAAAGGTAAATTTTATCATACAGACATATATATGCATATAGTATACAAGTATTTATCTGTATTTTTAAGCCATATTTTTTAAAAAGTAAATTGCAAATAATGATATATTACTGTCTGAACTTGGATAGTGTATGGGTGTTTCTTTTTCATTATTCTTTATACCATATACATATATTATAGATACTGCTGAGTAGAAAGACTTTTTAAAAAAATGAATAGAATAATTTACCTGCAGGAAAATACTCAAGTGGTTCCTTCTGTCAGGAACACTTACTCTTTTTTCTTCATCTACAGAAATTCTACATTTCTTAAGGAATCAGCATAACTTTCTCCCTTCTAAGGAGTCTCTCTCTTGCTGCTGCAGCCACCACTAACTTCCCCTTCTTTTGAATTTGCTTAATATCTTTGCCATTCTTTCTAGCCCCAAATAGAATGCTGTTTCATTTCATAGCTTGCTTGCAGTGGTCTCAGGCCCATTCCTATCCTTCCCAGGCTCTGCTCTCACAGGCTCTATTTTTCTTTGGCTCTTGATACAGTAAAGCAATGGGAAGCACCATCAAAGACTGAAAGCAGAGGAAAGGAGAAGCCAGTGTGTTTCTCACTCTTTCTTTCCCTGCTTCCTGTGGAGTCTGGCAGGGGCCCACTGGACAGCCTCTCCTTTCCTGGCCCCAGGTCTCCCTTGGGCAAATCCCCCAGTGGTTCTAGCTTCCTCTGCCTGTCAGTTCTGGCTTCAGGCTCTGGTAGCACCATCTTCTCCCATATCACCATGCAACAAGGGAAGTGACCTCTCAATTTTGCTAAATTTCTGGGTTGCTTCATCATTCCATATTTGGCTTCTTCACTCTTCCATTCATCTATGTATCTAAACCTCTGTAAAAAAAAAAATTCCTTCCTCTGAAAGACCTGTTTGTTTTCTGGCTAGATCCCAACTGATAACAATGTGTAGTGAAAAGAGCACAGGCTTGGAAGCTGGAAGGAACTACATTTGAATCCTGTTGCTTACTCTATGAACTTGGACGGGTGACTTAACTTCATTCTGTAATCTAGGGGCTATAACACCTACCTCATTGGGGTGCTATGAGTTTTAAGTGGCAAACTCTATGGGTAGTGCTTATAACATAGTTAGGACTCAATCAATGTCCTTGACCATACTCTTGACATCATGGTCATAGTATTCTCTTTGTGTCTTAGTGCCTTTTATAAAGGTTTTTGTCACATTTCTGCCTCTTAAATTTCACTTCATCTGCAACTTATTTAGCACCTGCTATATACTAGCAATTATGATGGGCACTAGTTCTAGAAAACACAACACAAATAAAGTCCCTGGTTTGCAATGTGCTTAGAGTTTAATGGGAATGAGAGATGTGACACAACCAAGTTTACAGAAAAGCAATCTGACAAACAGCAAACTGGGGCACAGGTGACACTGATGGGTACCTGACTGAAGGGATGAGGGACTGACTGTCTAAGAATATCAGGCATAGCCTCAGAGGAGTAAGGACTTTGCTGGCTCTGAAGGAAGCGAAGACTTCCAACAAGCAAAGCATGTTTACTGACTGTCCCTTCCCTTCTCCATTAGAATGTAGGTTTCATGAGACCTGGGATCTTCACATATAGTAGGTGTTCAATAAATATTTGTTAAGTGAATGAAAAAGCTGTGCTAAAGCCTTCACATGGATTATCTCACCTTCTACTCACAGCAACCCCCATTAAATATCACCATTAGACTCCCCTTTTCACAAATGACAAAACAGAAATTTAAAGAGCTTACACAGCTAGAAAGTGGTAGAACCTAGATTGTAACCCAGGCAGTTTGATCCCAGAACTCATTCTGAGTTAGTTTATTTAACTGCAGGACTTCTCAGAGCCTCTGAATCTGCCATTTACAAGAGAAGGGAAGCATATACAACATTATCCAAACTTACTTGACCACAGAATTCTCTTTATGTGTATGTGTGATATTCCTAGAGTTATATAGATATATTTTGGGAAAACTGTCATATATTTTCTAGCCCATTTGACTGAGTAGTTGGTAGAGGTTTATTTATAGGTCAATAACAATTCCATTGTAATCTCATGTGGTCTAATATCCCTAAGGGGCATGGTGGGATGAAGGGAAAGGGATGGAATTTGTCTCAATGGGAAAGCAAAAGCAGTAAAAGCAACAGAGGAGGAAAAGTACCTAGGTGAGAGTCCAATAAACAACAAAAAAAAGGTAGTCCTAGTAAGGGAGGAAGGTGGTGCTGAGATCACCGTTCTTTCAGCAAAATCTGTGATAGCTCAGTATGTGGGCCTGAGCAAAGCACCAGAAAGTTAAATTTGGTCTATGACATAGAGGAGATCTATGTCATATGATGCAAATCTTTAATGGGTGAATAGACACTGGTATTGTTTACTCAATATCTGTTCTCTTCCTTCCTCTTTCTAACAGAGCCCCATGATTCCCCTTGTAATTTACCCTCTTTCTCAGCCCTGTGCTTCCATTAGCCAATCACTCCCCTTGCCAGTGAATATTGTAGAAATGAATAGGTCACCTTTTGCAAATCTGGTCAGTAAGACATAAAGGCAGTCTGCTTGGGGACTTCTGGGAAAGGTTTGCCTGTTCATGAAAAAGAGACACATGGAAAGAGGTGTTGTTGTTTTCTGTATGTGATGTCTGGGACTGGACAAAGCTAACATTAATAATGAGAATAGTGGAGCAGAAAAATGGAATATTCTCTCTTTAGTTCTCTTTTATGTTTTTTATTTTTTATGTTGGGAGGCATAATAAGGGATTAAATTTTAGATAAGGAAATAAGTCATTCATTTCCAAGGAATAGCACTATTCTGTTTCAGAATTTTGCTATAACTCCCTGTTTCAGTTGACTGTTTCAGGAACGAGGGACTGGTTCTCAGTTACACGTGCAGTTTGCATGAAATATTGCAACAGATGAATCAGTGCCAGCACAAGGGTGCTGCCTAAATCGGCGTAAGTGGGACTTGTATTGGAAAAGACAGAAGGGGCAGAGCTGACAGATCAATGACAAAATATTGGAGTCAAAATCCCCAAACAACTGCAGTTGAGGATTTTAGGGATTCTTGCCATTTCTAAATTAGGTTCTTATCTCTCCAATGCCCAAATACATGGCTGTGCCTGGGTCTTGTAAAACTCCCGCTTGAAACCTGCAAAGTCTGCCATGCTTTCATCTCAAAAACATGAGGCTAGCTGCCTGCGTCCTTGACTTAGAGCTTTTAGATATGTCCTGGAGCCGATGTAGGCCCTGTCAGACTCACCTCTTGCATTGCTGGTTACTCTGGGGGAATGGAAACTCCATACAAATAGAACAAGAGGTTCTCCTTGGCTAGCTAATCCTGTCTACATGCTCTCTTTAGGGCAATCAGACAGCCATGGGCTTCAGAATCTGATTTCAACAGATTTTTAAGTGCTTTAAGGAGCAGCTGTGAGCACTCCTACCCCTCACTCCATGAACTTGCTCAGGTAATTTGTCCAAGGCCACACAGTTAGTAAGTGGAAGAGTGAGGATTACAACCCGGTTGTCTAGCTCCCAACATCATCTGTGCACATAATCATTACACTAAATGAGACCTGTTAAGCCTGTGCCAAGTAACATCATGCATGAGAAAATCCTGGGAAGGGCTTGCAGTCAGAAAAAGGTTATGAGACTGATTCTCCACCTTTCACTTTTACACTAAATTTAGTAGAGCCTCTCACTCTCAGTAAAGACCACAGATTCCTCACTATTGATTCACAGCTTCATGCTTCACACCTGGCAAAGCACAATTAGGAGTCAGTCTTATCTTAAGCTCAAGGAGACCACTTATGTAGGCACATCTATCATTTATATCCTTCCTACTGAAGGGTATCCAGCAGGATGGAGGGACCCATGAGCCAGTAACTTTTATTGGAGAGGGAATCTCAGTTACTTGATGGAGATGGTTTCTCAGAACTGGGCACTTGGGTGAAACTGCCTTGGGCAATGAAAAGGTTGGGCAACTTATCACCACCTTTCTGAGGCATTTGTCTGAGAGTAAGGAGTAAACCTTATTTCATATTCTCTTCCTTGACTTGGTACATTTATTGGACAAGGAGCTCTGTTCCAGGCTTTCTAGCTCCCTTTATACCTTCATTGGCATGAAAGTATGGTAGTTATAAAAACTTGTTTATGTATTATTGGTATAGTATATAATGATATGATATATAATTTTATATTATATTACAGGGTCTGGCACAAATAATGCCCCCTTTTATTACAAAATCATAAGCATGTAATTTTGTAACATAACAATATCACACTCAAGCATACCATATGACATTTTAGGTGAAATGTTCAAATTAAAGCTATAAATTATTACACCCATATTATTACTCTACCAGTCACACTCAAGCAGGAAGGAGTTACTTCTGCTGGATCCTGTAAAATTTTACCTTTTATTATATATAATATTATTTTATATTTTATAATTATATTTACACATTATCAATATAATTATACAGGAAAAAATAGGTTTATAGTTGTGAGTATGCAGAACAATTTATTCTTGTATTGTTTATTAATTATTGCACTATTTTCCATACAAACAACTGTAAACCTACTTTTGCCATACCCTATATTTATATAACATAATCACTTCATATTTTATTGTTTTATATATAATTATTATCTTATAAATTTATAATCTACAAAATGCTTCTAATATGACCCTTTTTGAGGGGGCAATAAGAACTCGTGCTCATAATCTTGGTGTAGCATATTTGGACAGGTACTAAAAATTGACTGTTGGTGATGCAATGGATAAGGTGGTGAGGAAGTTAAAATAAATATACTAGGAGAGGCAAGACAAAAAACTGTAGCTCTTGGTCTAAAGTGTAGAGAAAGAGATAGTACCCAGCCTGCATTAAGTGGTAGTTGCCATTTATGCTGAAAAAGATTGTATTTCTCATCAATTTATATTTTATAATTATATTTACACATTATCAATATCATTATACAGGGAAAAATAGTTTTTTTCAGCAGAAAGAGAAGCCAGAAGGCTCTCAGCAGAAGAAAGCCAATCTGAGGCCATTTCAGATTTTGCTCAGAAAGGTGAAGTGACCCTAACAGAGGGTTGGTTCACCTGATTCCCATTGCTGTGGGAGGAAACGTAAGTGACTAGCTAGAGGTAAATGTTTTACCCACAGAACAGGCAGTTCAGTGGGTGCACTTCCAAAGTACCCATGAAACCACCCATGAGAAGAATAGTCAGCTTTGAACAGCAGCCAGAAAGCTTGAAACATTTGCTACAGCTGGAGCAAACCCATAGCAGGGTACCTTAGTGTCAGTCCAGTAAGACATTTCCTGCCCCTTAGTTCTTTTTTAAAATTATATTTTATTGATTATGCTATTACAGTCCCATTTTTTCCTCCTTTGCCCTCCTCTACCCAGCGCCCCCCACTCTTCAGGCAACCCCCGATCCTTGTTTATGTCTATGGGTCATATGTATAAGTTCTTTGGCTACTCCATTTCCTAGACTGTACTGTACATCCCCATGGCTATTATGTAACCACCTACTTGTACTTCTTAATCCCCTCACCTCTTCACAAATTCCCCCACACCGCTCTCCCATCTGGCAACCATCAAAACTCTCTCTGTATCCATGATTCTGTCTCTGTTCTTTTTGTTTGCTTAGTTTGCTTTTTAGATTCAATAGCTGTTAGATATGTATTTTTTGCCATTTTATTGTTCATAGTTTTGATCTTCTTCTTTTTCTTAAATAAGTACCTTTAACATTTCATATAATAATGGTTTGGTCATGATGAACTCCTTTAATTTTTTCTTGACTGGGAAGCTCTTTATTTGCCCTTTGATTCTAAATGATAGCTTTGCTGGGTAGAACAATCTTGGCTGTAGGTCCATGCTTTTCATCACTTTGAATATTTCTTGCCAATCTCTTGTAGCCTGCAAAGTTTCTTTTGAGAAATCAGCTGACAAGAACTTCCCTGTAGGTAACTAACTCCTTTTCTCTTGCTGCTTTTAAGATTCTCTCTTTATTTATCTTTAACCTTTGGCATTTTAATTATGATGTGTCTTGGAGTGGGCCTCTGCATTCATCTTGTTTGGGACTCTCTGTGCTTCCTGGGCTTGCAGGTCTATTTCCTTCACCAAATTAGGAAAATTTCCCTTCATTATTGGTTTATTAGGTTTCCAATTTCTTGCTCTTTCTCTTCTCCTCTGGTACCTATATGATGTGAATGTTAGACTTCTTGAAATTTTCCCAGAGGCTGCTTACAGTATCCTCATTTTTTTGGATTCTTTTTTCTTATTCTGATTGGTTGTTTTTTTGCTTCTTCATGCTCCAAATCATTGATTTGATTCTCAGCTTCATCCACTTTAGTGTTGTTTCCCTGTAAATTATTCTTTATTTCAATTAGTGTATCCTTCATTTCCAACTGGATCTTTTTTATGCTGTTGAGATCCTCACTAAGTTCCTTGAGCATCCTTATAACTAGTGTTTTGAACTCTGCACCTGGTAGATTGCTTATCTCCACTTTGTTTAGTTTTTTTTTCTGGAGTTTTGATCTCTTCTTTCATTTGGGCCATATTTCTTTGTCTTTTCATTTTGGCAGCTTCCCTGTGTTTGTTTCTATGCATTGGATAGAGCTGCTATGACTCCCTGTCTTGGTAGTGTGGCCTAATGTAGTAGGTGTCCTAAAGAGTACAGTGGCACTGCCTCCCCTATCATCCAAGTTGGATACTCAGGGTGTGCCCTTCATGTGGGCAAGTACACCCTCTTGTAGTTGAGCCTTGATTGCTGTTGGCAGGTGAATGGGATGGATTTACCCAGGCCAGCTTCAAGGACTGGCTGTGACTTCTGACCACCAACCTCTGCCCTCCATAGAGAATCAGCTGTGCAGGGGAAGGGTGGTATGGTGGTTCTCTAACATGGTCTGTAGCTGGCCACTGGGTGTGTAGCCTCTGGGGTTTCCTGGGTGGTGCATGCTGAGGTAAGCCTCCACCTGTATTCTGCCCGGGACCACCCTGCATGAGCTATAAAACAGTCAGAGATGGCTGCTACTTACGTGGGGGTTGGAGATTCCCAGGCAAAGCCAAGCTATGAATCTAGGCTACCTGCTGCTAGTGTTGGGCCTGGAGCTACTTAGCAAGAGGTACTGGGGCTGGGAACTAGCTGGGAACTACCTAGTCATTAGGCAGACTGTTGCTTGTTTGGGAGGATTTAGGAAGTTGTAAAGCATTAGCTAAGACCAGCCATTCATATGGAAAAGTCACTGTTATGGTTTGGGTGGGTCTGTAAGTTGGGTGGGATGGAGTCTCAGAGATCTCCAGGGCAGAGCAAACAGTGTTAGCCAGGTTGATGGAGTTTCAGATGTGTCACCCACCTGCAAGCTCTGTGGCTCAGTTGGGGGAGGGTTCAGAAAAGGAATAATGGCCTCTGCCCATCTTTCTCTCTGGCAGAAAGCTGTCCCCCAGCTCTTGCCTTGAACTGACACTTCAGTTCCTCCCTGTATGACACTGATGCCTTTCAAGCTGCTTCCCTGGTGCTGGAGCTTAGAGGAAGTGAGTTGGAATAAGTTCATGTGTGGGTTCTTTAAGAGGAACTGCTCGGGACTCCAGAAGTTTTCTTCTACCAGCTCAATCCCCACTGGTTTTTGCAGCCAAAAGTATGGGTGCTTATTTTCCTGGCACTGGAACCCTGGACTGGGAGGCCTGGTGTGGGGCTGGGACTTCTCACTCCCAAGATATCCCTCCTGAGTTTTTATCTACCACATGTGGATGTGGGCCCAGCCTGTTCCATGCCTCCACCCCTCCTCCCAGCCTGGATGGATGTGGTTTCTTTAATTGCGTAGCTGTCAGATTTCCATTGAACTTGATTTTTGATGGTTCTGAGTGATGGTTGTTCTACAATTTAGTTGTAATTTTGATGTGGTTGTGTGAAGTGAGCTGTGTTTACCTTCCTGCCTTCTTGACAGGAGGTCCTCTTCCCCCTAGTTCTTATCCATCTCTTTGTTTTTACCCTCAAGGATCAAGAGACAGCCTCTTGGTGATTGGGGAAGAAGGAGTAGAAGCACCAAGTAGGAAAATAGAGGTAAAGCTAACTAATCCCCCCTATCATTGAAAGCATTTTTTCAAAGGGAGAAACTTTAACTTTAAATGAAATTTGGAATTTTGACTTTAACATTTAAATTACTGAACATTTTGATTAATAAAACAAGACGATTCATACAACTAGATGTCATCAGATGACTTTTATATCTAGGAGTGTCCTGGCTTGGCTTTCTCCCAAGGGGAGGACCAGTTGCTTAGTATGAGTAATGAAGATGAAAGGAAAAATTGTTTTTGAATGCATTCTATGGGTCCACTGACTCAAAGTGCCTCCTGTAGAGCTTTGAATTGTACTTTTTTGTTATTTTCAACTGAAAGAGTTCTACATACCACACCAATATTCTATGGGTAGATTAAACACCAATATACACAAAAATGAATTTCCTAAAGTAATGTCTTATTTTAAATTCTAGCTCTCTCAGCTTACTGGAAAGGACATTTAATAGTCAGAAGAAATATATATAAATATTGAGAATTGCTTACTAAGGGTAATTTTCAGGGGGTTTTGTAGGGAATCACACTTTCTCAAGGAAATATTCAACATCAGTCTTCTTTTTCCCCTTACTAGCCACAAGCCGTATTCCTGTTAATGGAGCTGTGGAACTAATACTTCTCTTTGCATTTGGATTCCTGGGATACTTCTTGATGCTGGTTTCCAGTTCATAATTTTATACATATATTTTCTCTATCACAATATCTCTGCATTTTTAACAAATACTTAAAATTTGTTTTTTTGCATTTATGATTAAACAGTTGACTAGCTTAAGTCCAATGAAAATGTAATTGAAGCCAACTATTTGCTGCTTTTAGCATGCTTAATAATTTCCATCTTTGGCTTACTTGAGTGATCATAAGTATTAGCATTATATTTTTCTGCTTTCCACTCATTTTTACAAAGTAGTTTCAAACAAAATATTCATATCATTGCATCAACCAGTATTTTTTTATTTTTGATAATAAAACAATTCACACAAAACAGAAACAATGACTGACAATGACTTCCTGGAAACTGTGGAGTAGATTTGTAAGTTTGAAAAATTCCACTTGATTTTTAAGATGAATACTTTTCCATTTTAAGTCTACTTCCTTGACTATTATGTTCAACCTACTTGAAATATCTAGATTCAAGCCTTTCCAGGTCCCCAACACACAGATGAAAATATCTGGGCAAGCACAATTTTGGTCCACTCTACATCATGTGCTAGAGGTCACATGAGAGAATAAGATAATTGGAAGTTGGTTTTCCATCAAATAACCTTTTAAAAAAGAATTTGTCAAGACATTCTGTGAGAGATTTCAAATGTGACAACTTAAAAGTTTAAATGCAATATAAAAAATAAATTGAAGACTACAGAATATAACCTTATCAACACTTTTAATGTATTTACTAGGTGTATGTTTTAAATTTGCATGTATCAAAAGCTTTCATCATGAAAATAGAGCTATAATAAGAAATGACAAAATAGAAAAGCACAGAAGCTAAGAACTCAGCTTCTTGAGTTCTTATTCTGCCACTTGTTGCCATGTGATCTTGGGAAAGTTACTTGGCTGACTATACCTCAGTTTCCTCCTAGATAAAAAGGGAAAAATAACATCTGCCCAGTGGTGTTCAGAACTAGTTATGAGATTAAAAAAAAGGAGAAGATAGATGGTGGTCAAAATATCATCTGCTAAACTCCTAAAGGCTAGAATTGAAAAGGTGGCTTAGATGTATGCAGCAATGGGCTTCCTAATACGGGCCAGTCATACACCAAGTAGTGCTGAACCTGCTGGTCTCCCCACACAGCAGCCTGCCCCTGTGGGCCACGTGTGGGGAAAGCAGGATATAATGCATGTTTTCTGTGTATCACAAGTTAAAATGAGGCAGGAAAGGGCTTAGAAAGGCATTTAAATTTTTTTCTCCTCATCATGTCAAGAAGAAAACTCACTCCTCCTTCTCTGGAGAGGAGTATGAGGGATTGGCAGGAAGTGGAAATGAGTATTACCTTAGTGAGCTTCTTCTACAAGGAGAATATTGGAGTGGGGAGAAAGTTTTACCCCTTAACATTTCCCAGACTTTTCTTTTCTTATTCCTTTGAGCTTGACCATTAGCCTGTATTCAGCCAGGCTACAGTGATCTCTTTTTAGAGAAGAGATCAGCAAACTATCAGGATAGTCCTATTCTCATTTTCATGAGGCTATTGCTCTCATGCTAATTGTGCTCCTCTGTGAGTCCTCCTGGTATACTCCAGGTCAGCAGTGTTGCTTTTGCCCCCAGAATGCTCTGAAATAGGCCAGGTGAGTACATTCATTAAATTAACTTGGAGGCCACATTGTACCCTAGGCTAAAAATCAATTTCTTATTTTATTTCCCAGCCCAAATTATGTCTAGCCAATTTGTCCAGTTACACATTATTTTAGTGCAATCCACTGAGAAGCAGACACCAAAGAGAGACCAGACATGTAAGAAGTTCATTAGGAGAGGGAATAGAAGAAGGCAAGGAGAGCCATCAAACCATGGTGCAAGTCTGACATCTGTGCAAGAGGAGGAAAAAAGGAGGATGATGGGAAGGAAGAACCTTAGACTGCAATGCAGCTCCCAGAAAGGTTAAACCTGGCTGACAGGGAATCCTTGAGCCAAAGTCACTTGTTAGAGGAGTTCTATGTCTCACGGGAATGGGCCTGCTTTAGTACCCTGGCCATCCTCAGTCACTGGCTAGGAGCAGTGGGTGGGAAGGGTGGCCTCAGTGTGAAATGGTGATAGATCCTCATGCTGTCAGTCCATTATGATCCTGAAGCAGGATGTCTGAGAAGTGCATTTTATGGCCAAAACATGTATATAATCCATCAGAGGTTCCACAGTGTTGTCAAATGACAAAAATACTCCAACAAAAATATACTAACCATAATATGCTTCATATCTCATGGTCAAATTCCAGGGAAAAATTACAATAAAAATAAAAATTATGTCCCCTTGCAAATTATATCCAAGTAATTTAAAATCCAAAAAGATTAAGGCCCTGAATCAAATTCTTTTGACTTTATGAGTTAAAGTTTTTAAAAAATTAAAATCCAGCCCTGGCTAGTATGGCTCAGTGGATTGAGCACCAGCCTTGAGAAACAAAGGGTTGCTGGTTTGATTCCCAGTCAGGACACACGCCTGGGTTGTGGGTCAGGTCTCCAGTAGGGGGTGTGCAAGAGGCAACCACACATTGATGTTTCTCTCCCTCTCTCTCTCTCTCACTTCCTCTCTCTCTAAATATAAATAAATAAGAATTAAAAAATAAAAAACTAATTAAAATCCAGAATTCACCTTTTCCAACTTTTTGCCCTCTCAATCTTAGTCGAGAGAGAGCAGATGTGGGCTTGGGTTCTCTTGGCAGCACAGCACCAGGACTGAGTGTGCATCCTTCAAGAGCTGAGAATTAGAATTTGCCTTCATGACCCCCACTTCATAAAAAGTTAAAGAATTCCTAAAATATACCAGGTCATAAGAGTTCTAGCTCAGTAATTATACAATTAGAAAGCAAGCTAATGACTACAGCATAATGCAGTTACCACAGGAAAGTTATGCTCCCAGACCATACCCCTGAAAAGGCCCAAAACTATATCAAAGGTACCCGAATTGAGGTGAATAGACGGAGGTAATATGAGTTTTTGTCTCACCAAGATTCATTAAGTCATGTCACAAATAATTATTGAATACCTACTATGTTTCAGGAGGTATTCTAGCAGTAAATTAAATAGACAAGAGAAGACCTTGCTGTCATGGAGCAAAATTGCATACTCTTGGGGAAGATTTTCTTTAAGTGGGATAGGTGTTTAATTTATAAGATATTATTGACATGGTAAGGAAAAAATAAATAAAAGAAAAGGTTCTAACATGTTGGGAGGGGATCAGAATTTTAGCTAGGATAATCATGGAAGGCAATTTTGAATCAAAACTTAAAGGATATTAAAGAGTAAGCCAGGAGGATATCAAGGAGGGAACAATTGTTTTACGGTAGAGGAAATAACAAATGCAAAGGCTGGAGGCAGGAGTGTTCTGGAGTATTTAAAAACAACAGCGGAGGCCTGTGTGGCTGCAGTAGAGCAAGCTAGGTGGAAAATGGTAAGGGATAAGATAAGAGGGACACAGAGGGACATGCCATGTGGAGCCTTGTTAGCATTCACTCTGATGAGTTGGGAAGCCAAAGGAGGGTTCCGAGCAGATTGCCCACCTAAACTAATGAGATCACATTGGATGCTGTGTTGAGAGGAGACTGTGAGGGGCAAAGTAGATAAACAGGAAAATTATTTAAAAAGCTATTGCAACAATCTACAGAAGAGATGATAGCAGTGAGAGGGGGTGACAAATGGTTGAGTTTCTGTATTTGGTTCGATGGAGTCTAGAAATTGTGAGCTTAATTAAGAGAAACCATCCATCAAGAAGTTAATCTCTCACTTCCAATCTGGGAGGAAGAGCCATCCCTGCATGCTATTTTCTCTCTCAGGGAGTGGCATCTGTGACAATCCTGGCTTCTAAAAACATTTAAAAACCTTCACATGATGGCGGCTCCAGTCAATAGGCTTTACTTGAAGGACCTTCCCTTCCTATCATCTTCAAAACCTCTTCATTTCCCTTTCCCATTGAGTCCCATGTTTCTAGAAATCCTTGCTGAAAAGAATGGGGCTCAGTCCAGTTACATAACATCCGGGGTATCTTACGAGCAGCTCTTCAGTCCTTTAACTCTTGCCATGGCTAAGACACCTGTCTCCTATGGCTGACTTCCTCCTGCTTCCTACAGTTGTTTCAACAGGATATCACCCTCAGCAAAGACCTGAATTAAAGCTGCTTTTGGAACTTGTGCCCCTGTGGGCCTGATAATACTCAAGTCCTTGTCTTTCACTTTCAATGTCATAGCCTTGAGCAGCACTTCTCTCAGCTCAACTTTGTCTGCAGCAAGAGATTAGGCCCCTAGTGTTGTATTTCCTTCCTCTGTTCCACTGCTATTTTTTTTTTGCTTCTATTTCTTTTTTTAAATTACTTTATTGTTGTTCATTTACAGTTGTCTGCATTTCCCCCTGCCACTCCCCCCCCCCAACCCAACCACTGTTGTTTTTCAGAAAGACTCATATGAATGTATAATAGTTCAACTTGTTTTTTAGATTGCTCCATTTCTTTGTCTATGGTAATTCTAGTACTGTTTGCTGGATTAGAGTATCAGCTTTCTTTTGCTTTTTCACACCCTTTCTCTTTGTCTCTCTTTTTGTTTTCCAGCCAAGACCTGCATTTCTCTCTAAGTTTTGTTTTGTGGAGTCTCCCATAGTGAGATATATGAAATCTATGCATTCTGCCTTTGCCAAAAACAAAGAAATTCTCACCTTCATTTTTCTGAGCTGCATAATATTCCCAGGAGACAGTCTCCTAGTAGATCAATATCCAATTAAGTCCTGTACTTGACTTACTGTCTTTTTCTAGTCTTGCAGGGGCAGGACCTTTGCCACTCTGCTGCTGGCCTCGCTCAGAGCAGACTAACACACTTGCTTCTTGCAGGCTGAAATATCTGAAGGAGAATGGAGAAGGGGAAAGGAACATCAGTTATCCATGACCTTTATCATGTGCCCTGGTCCTCACCCCAAACTTATGAAAATTGCTCCTCACTCTTCTCAGAAGGAGTAAGAGCACGCAGGCCAAGAAGATTACTCCCGTATGGGAGGAAATACTATAGTGAGGAGTAAGTGTTTCCCCATAAAAGTATATAAAATACATAACACAGTACCTGAATAGAGGTTAATCCTCAATAAATGTTGACTATTGTAAGTAGAAAAAGAATTGAAAAATTAAGATGAAAATTATATTCCAGTTTATTATTAATAGGACTAGCTAAAGAAAAAGTATATATGATAGAAGCAGGACAGCCAAGCCAAATCTACAATACTGGATTTTCTTTTCTCTAAGTTTTTTTTTTTTAAAGAATAAAACCCTCTGTATTAAACTGTCCTTTCAGTGATCATCCATGAATACAACCTGCTTCAGCCCTAACTCATGTGGCTCAGTGGGTTGGGCGTCGTCCTGCAAACTGAAAGGTCGCATGTTGATTCCTGGTCAGGGCACATGCCTGGGTTGCGGGCCAGGTTCCTGGATGAGGGTGTTTGAGAGGCAACCGACTGATGTTTCTCTTGTACATAGATGTTTCTCTCCCTCTCTTTCTCCTCTCTCTAAAAACTAACTAACTAAATAAATAAATACAAGCTGTTTCAGACATGGAACCAGCCTTCAGACAAATGAACACATTTATTAAATACATCGAGTGTAAATTTTTTTAACTTGGATCTCAGGACAACAGAATTGGATTAATCCTAATCTTTGCTTATGGCACACTCTCCTCATTGGTTCTTCCCTCCCACTCCCTCCCTCCCTTCTTGCCCTGCCTTCTTTCTAACTTGCTCCCTCTCCTAGAGAATCTTACAACATCAACATCTTGTTCTGAGTGGAAAAGAACCTTAGGATTCTCCCGCCCGTTCCCTCCTTCCCCCTCCCAGGCAACTGTCCTTACTAGTTGGGCTGAGTTTGAAATTTGAATAACCACTGAAAGTGACAGACTTGCCACATCTGGAGAAAAAAACTGCTGTTTCTTTTGGTTTCTCCCAGAATTCCAAGTGTATCCCAAAAGCTCAAAGGAAGGGCGTGGTTTTGACTCAAACTTTGCCCTGTTTGCCAACCTCAGGGAGTCTGGGCTGAGTTAGGGGGAATGTAACAGAACCTGACAATAGACAAGTCTAATGTGGTTTGCAGTTTTATTATGAAATTTCTGTGTAGTTCTGCTTTTCACCCACTTATGTCATAAGAAAACAACCAAAACATTCATTTCAGTTTTGCTAACCAATTTTTAGAATAACACAAATACATATTCAGCATTAAATATTCTGTATTGTAACTAATAAATTACCTTAAGATGTTGAAAATATATTATGTACTGATTCACAAGTCAGTTTTAAACTAGTTCCATATTTTCGTTTAATTATAAGTATGATCATATATATAACATGTATACAATATCATAGGTCTCTATAAAATATATACCTTAAAAACACAAATATTGTGACTTAATTATTTTTATTATGTAAACAGTCTATATTCATTAAAGAAAAATTAGATAATACAAAAAATTGGAAAGAAGGGAAAATTTTATATGGGAGAATTTCTGATTTAATTCTTGACAACTGATAGAGTGCTAGGTTCTGAGAAAAATACATAAGTGACTAGGACGTTGACTGTACCCTTTAGAAGAAAGAATCAGATAAAATATAACTATTTTAAATATCCAATGAAAGGTTATGTTTGTCAAGCATCTTCAGTATGCCTGGCTCTTCCTGTTACCTTTGACTCAGGCATTTAGAGGTCAGCCCTGTTTACCCAGAGATCATATGATCTGTGGGTACCTGGGCAGTGTTACGATTTAACTCGGGGGGGGGGGGTCGTCCTTTCTAGACCACAGGTATCTGCTCTTCATTCTTCATTCTTTAGAGAGGCAGGAGCTGGAAATAACTCTTTCCACTTGTTGCATGGACAGGGAAGACTGGGTAGATGAATGATGAAAGGTGCAGTGTTGATAATATCCATTGAAGACAAAGAAACTATGTTAAAATTGAGGTAGGGAAGGGACATGGTATGCAGTGTATTAATGAATCATTCCAAGTTTTCCAAGAAAGACACCAGCAAAGCAGAACATTTTTCTAAAGCTATTTTGAATGAAATTTTGAAAAGAGGATTTTAATAAAATAGTTTGGTCAGCCATTTTACAATTTTAACAGGTCTATAAATCACATATTTTTTAAAAATATATTTTATTGATTATGCCATGACAGTTGTCCCAATTTCTCCCTTTGCCCCCCCCACCTGGTAACCCCACTCCCTCCAGCAATTAACCCTTTAGTTCATGTCCATTGGTCATGCATATAAGTTCTTTGGCTTCTCCATTTCCTATACTATTCTTAACATCACCCTATTTTGTAGCTACCAATTATGCTTCTTAATCCCTGCACCTTTTCCCTTAGCCTCCCCATTCTCCCTCCCACTGATAACCCTCCAAATGATCTCTCTATCTATGATTCTGTGTCTGTTCTGCTTGTTTGCTTAGTTTGTTTTTTAGATTCAATTGATAGTTGTGAATTTATTGCATTTTAATGTTCATAGTCTTGATCTTCTTTTCCTTTTATTAAGTCTATTTTATTGATTATGCTGTTACAGTTGTTCCATTTTTTCTCTCACTTTTATTCCCATTTGCCCTGCTCTTCCCCCTCCCTCCAGGATCCCCCCCTACCCCTTAGATCATGTCCATGGGTGGTACATATAAGCTCTTCGGCTTCTCCATTTCCTATACTATTCTTAACCTCCCCCTGTCTATTTTGCACCTACCAATTATGCTTCTGATTCCCTGTACCCTTTCCCCCATTTTTCCCCTCCCCTTCCCTGCTGATAACCCTCCATATGATCTCCATTTCTGTGATTCTGTTCCTGTCCTAGTTGTTTGCTTTTTTTTTTTAGGTCAGTTGTTGATAGTTGTGTTTGTTGTCATTTTACTGTTCATAGTTTTTTCTTAAAGATTTTATTTAATTATTTTTAGAGACAGGAAAGGGAGAGAGAAATAGAGGGAGGGAAACATCAACGTGTGGTTGCTGCTCACGTGACCCACACTGGGGATCTGGCCTACAACTCAAGCATGTGCCTTGACTGGGAATCGAACCAGTGACCCTTCGGTTCACAGCCCGTGCTCAATCCACTGAGCTACACCAGCCAGGGCGCTGTTCATAGTTTTGATCTTCTTTTTCTTAAATAAGTCCTTTTAACATCTCATATAATAATGGCTTGGTGATGATGAATTCCTTTAGCTTTACTTTGTCCAGGGAGCACTTTATCTTCCCTTCCATTCTAAATGATAGCTTTGCTGGAAAGAGTAATCCAGGTTATAGGTCCTTGCTTTTCATCACTTTGAATACTTCTTGCCTGTCTCTTCTTGCCTGCAAAGTTTCTTTTGAGAAATCAGCTGATAGTCTTATGTGGGCTCCTTTGTAGGTAACTCTACTTTTCTCTTGCTGCTTTTAAGATTCTCTCATTATCTTTAACCTTTGGCATTTTAATTATGATGTATCTTGGTGTGGTCCTCTTTACACCCATGTTGTTTGGGACCCTGTGGTTCCTGGACTTGTCTATTTCCTTCAGCAAATTAGGGAAGTGTTCTTTTATTATTTTTTTCAAATATGTTTTCAATTTCTTGCTTTTTCTTCCAGATTTGAATGTTGGTATGTTTGAAGTTGTTTTAGAGGCTCCTTATGCTTTCCTCATACTGTTGATTCCGTGTAAATTTTTTTTTATTTCACTCAGTGTAACCTTCATTTCTGCCTGGGTCTTTTTAATGTTGTTGAAGTACCCAGTGAGTTCCTTGAGCATCCTAATAACAATTGCTTTGAACTCTGCGTCTGATAGACTATCTCCATTTTGTTTAGTTCTTTTTCTGGAGTTTTGTTCTGTTCTTCCATTTGGGCCAAATTTCTTTTTTTTAATTATATTTTATTGATTATGCTATTACAGTTGTCCCATTTCTCCTCCATCATTCCCCTCCACCCTGCACACCCTCTCCCACCCACATCCCCCCCTTTGGTTCATGTCCATGTGTCATAAGTTCTTTAGCTTCTACCTTTCCCACACTATTCTTGCCCTCCCCCTGTCTACCTTCTACCTACCGTCTATGCTACTTATTCTCTGTACCTTTCCCCCCCTCTCCTCCTCCCACTCCCCTGTTGCTAACCCTCCATGTGATCTCCATTTCTGTGTTTCTGTTCCTGTTCTACTTGTTTGCTTAGTTTGCTTTTGTTTTAGGTGTGGTTGTTAATGCCTGTGAGTTTGCTGTCTTTTTACTGTTCATATTTTTATCCTCTTTTTCTTAGATAAGTCTCTTTAACATTTCATATAATAAGGGCTTGGTGATGATGAACTCCTTTAACTTGAACTTATCTGAGAAGTGCTTTATCTTCCCTCCCATTCTAAATGATAGCTTTGCTGGATAGAGCAATCTTGGATGTAGGTCCTTGCCTTTCATGACTTGGAATATTTCTTTCCAGCCCCTTCTTGCCTGTAAGGTCTCTTTTGAGAAATCAGCTGACAGTCTGATGGGAACTCCTTTGTAGGTGACTGTCCCCTTATCCCTTGCTGCTTCTAGAATTCTCTCCTTCATTTTAATCCTGGGTAATGTAATTATGATGTGCCTTGGTGTGTTCCTCCTTGGGTCCACCTTCTTTGGGACTCTCTGAGCTTCCTGGACTTCCTGGAAGTCTATTTCCTTTGCCAATTGGGAAAGTTCTCCTTTATTATTTGTTCAAATAGGTTTTCCACTTGTTGCTCTTCCTCTCCCCCTTCTGGTACCCCTATAATTTGGGTGTTGGGATGTTTCAAGATGTCCTGGAGGTTCCTAAGCCTATCCTCATTTTTATTGAATTCTTGTTTCTTCCTTGTTTTCTGTTTGGTTGTTTCTTTCTTCCTTCTGGTCCACTCCATTGATTTGAGTCCCAGTTTTCCTCCCATCACTATTGGTTCCCTGTGCATTTTCCTTCATTTCACTTATTGTAGCCTTCATTTGTTCCTCTAATTTGTGACCAAAATCAACCAATTCTGTGAGCTTCCTAATCACCAATGCTTTGAACTGTGCATCTGTTAGGTTGGCTACCTCTTGGTTGCTTAGATAAATTAGTTCTGGGGTCCCTATCTTTTCTCCCATTTGAGCCATCCTTGGTTTTTTTTTTTTTTTTTTTTGGTCTGTTCTCAACTGTTACCTAGTAAGGGGCGGAGCCTTAGGCATTCACCAGGGCGGGGCAACCCAGTGGCTGGGTTGTGGTGCTGGATGTGGGGGTGGGGTCTGAGAGGGAACAATGGCGCTTGCTCCACTGTCTCTTGGACTCCAGTCCCCTCTGCCACTCCCCCCAAGCAAATTGGGCCCCTCTGGTGCTGATTTCCATGTGGGCAGGCTCCTGCACATTCTAGGACCCCATGGGTCTCTCCAACGAACTCTCCCGTGAGGCTGGGATTCCCTCCCGGCACCCTAACTCTCACAAGTGTTCTCTATCGCTGCTTTTTAGGCTTCATTCCCAGTGCTGGGGCCCTGTGCTGCGCAGTCTGTCTCGCTGCCTGTTTTAGCCTGGTTTATCTGCATGTGAATGTGTGACCGTGGTCAGCCACTTTGTGCATCTTGCTTGGTCTGCTTGTTGCCTCCCTGAACCCGGTAACCTCCACCTGTGCCCCTGGGACCACCAGCTACTGCTTCTCCCCACTGCAACCCCTCTCTGCCAGCCAGCGACTCCACCCCTCTTACTGGTCTGGGTGAATCATTGTCGGACTTCCATACAATTCAATCCTCTATCTGTTCTGGCTGGGTTTCTTTTCTTTTCTTTTTTTTTGTTTGTTGTATATTTTTGTTGTCCTTAATCTTGGTTGTGAGAGGAGGCACAGTGTGTCCGCCTATATCTACATGTTGGCTGGAAGTCCTGGGCCAAATTTCTTTGTATCCTCATTTTGGCAGCCTCCCTGTGTTTGTTTCTATGTATTAGGTAGAGTTGCTTTGACTCCCTGTCTTAGTAGCATGGCCTAATGTAGAAAAGTGCACCTATAAGTTGGATGGGGCAGAGCCTTAGGTAATTGCCAGAGCATAACAACCTGTATGAAACAGGTTGATGGAGCTCTGTGGATCTGTGTGGGAGAAGGCTCAGAGAAGGGACAATGGCTGCTGCCTGGCCTCTGGAGTTTTGTCTAGGAGGAAGCTGTCCCTTGGCACTTGCCCTGATGTCAGGCATTTCAGTTTCTCCCCATATGCTGAAGCCCAGAGGAAGTGAGTCTGTGTAAGTCCTAAGTCTGTTGTGGGCCTTTTAAGAGGAGAAGCCTGAGAATCCCAGTTTCTTCTGCCACCCCAACCGCCCACTGTGGGGACTTATCTTGCTGGCACTGGAACTCTGGGCTGGGTGGTCTGGTGTGGTGCTGGGATCTCTCACTCCCAAGGTATCCTCCCCTATTTTTATCCACCACACATGGGTGTGGGACTGTCAGTTTCATGTCTCCAGTCTCCATGTCTCTGCCCCTCCTGTCTGTCTGGATGAATGTGACTTCTTTAATTCCTTGGTTGTCAGACTTCCATACTGATTGATTTTCCAATGATTCTGGGTGATAGTTGCTGTGTAGTGTAGTTGTAATTTTTACTATGGTTGTATGAGGAGGTGAGCTGTGTTTACCTACGCCTCCATCTTGACCTGAAATACACCTTCTCTAAATTGACAAAAGCTTTAAAATATCCATTTCAGGGTTCAGGTCTTGATCTCTTCATCTTGACAGGAAATTCAGATGCTCCATGAGTGGTGAGAAGGACTCAGAGATATTGCAGGCTTGGTTCCAGACCACCTGCTCTTTTATGAGGTTGAAGTTGGCATTCTGCTTACATTCAAGCAAGGTACCTTGTACCTCTTTTAGAGCTACTGACTTCCTAAAAATGTCAAGAAAATCAGCTTTAAAATTTGAGACTAATGAGTGGCTTCTTTTCTATGTAATATCTTCTTTCTCCTTCCCTGTAATCAGAAGCCTGGTGTGTCAGCTAGAGTTGGGAGAAAGCCAAGTTCACCCTTTGCAAAATGAGAAGCTGATGAGGCAAAATGGGCCCCTGCTGGTACCTAGCACAAGTCCAGGTCTACAAGGTGGTCCTGGGTGGGCTTCTTTGGAATCCTGCCGTACTACATTCTAAATCACATACTGATCATGTATACAGTTAGGAGTCAAAAAGCAACTGGTTTTACTTGTGCTTCATTCTGTACTGTTAATAGTAGACTTCCATTGGTTTCTGGTAACTTTATTTCTAAGATTTCAAAGTAATTATGCTTGGCACTATATCAAAGAAGTAGAGTTGTAAGACCCTGTTCCTATGATCCTATGGTCATTTAATACAGCAAGGAACTGGAAAAAAATGCATTTCAGTTCTTAAATAAGATGGTTGAGGCAGCCAGGGCCAATCACTTGCACTGATGAAGCAAAACTAGACAGCTTCTAATTCTCCCTTGGTGATGTTTTTTACACATTTACATACATATATCAAACTCCTTACAAAGTTGACATTAATATAATCTATTGCTTTCATTTAACCATCTGTCTACCATCCATATGTACAATAAATATTTATTATGTGCCTACTATGTGGGAAAGCACTTTGCTGGACACAGTATTACCAAATGCCTCAGTTGAAAAACAATTGCATGTCACTGAAATATGAGTTTATATAATAAAATAAAGCTGCTATGGGAAATTAGGAATTTATTTACAAAATAAAAGAGCTTAAATTTAAGTAGCAAATGGTACTCCATTTTCAAAACTGGCTGTTGTTTATTTGTCTTTTAAAGAACACTCCTAAACTACCATGCAATTCTGAATGATGAGTTTCTACTTACTAACAAACAAGTATGAAACTCTTCCCAAAGACAGGGAGTATCAGCAGTGGATTATCCGACTCTCATTGGGGTTTATTTCATTATATGTGGATTTTTTTCCTTTGTTAGTTACAGAGATTGAGAAAAGTCTGGTGGCTATATTTTACATAAGCTACAAAAAATAAATCGTGGTTCTCTAAACTGTCTGTCTGGCTCCTAAGCCTCTCTGCAGAGTCCTGGTCATCTATTATTCATTGCCAACTAGACATTTTCCTATTAGCACTCCATAGGCACAACACACTCAGGACATTTAAAGCTGAACTCTATGTTACCTTCCATAACCTGTCTTCTTGAAGTCTTTCTTGTAATTAACAGTACCACCATCTACCTAGTTTCTCAATCTAGAAATTGGATACTCATCTGAGCCTGTCTTTGCTGGCACTCCTCATATTTATTAGGTCATCAAGTACTGTTCACTTTGTTTTTAAAAAAGGTGTAGAATCTTCACTTCATTATCATCACTGCTTTAGTACCTCATCTTTATCTTTCCTGGACTATTGCAAAGACCTCCAAAATGATCTTCCTGCTTTCGAACCCTCAGTACTCTAGTCCATCCTCTATACTGCCTTTAAAATTATCTTCTTCTAAATTAAATATGCTATGTCACTCTCACTCTGCAAGTCTTTGAATGGATCTTCCTCATTACCTATAGGATTGAGTCCAATTACCTTAGCATAACATAAGGAACTTTAATCTAGTCCTAAATGTTTTTTTTTAGACCCATCTCTCCATAAGTATTACATGCTTTTCCCAAATGAGATTGCTTACCTAAATATCCCATACATGCTCTTTTTATATCTATAACCATTGAATATGCTTTTTGTCTGTAATTCACTTTTCTACTTGGTAAACCCCTACTTATCTTCCAGGATCCAGCTCAAGTATTATCTTCTCTAAAAGTTCATCTTTGAAGGCCTCTGAAAGAATTTGTACCTGTACACTTGGTGCTGGGCTGTTCTTTTTCACCCTGTAGATCCTATCACTACCATTCTCTACCTGCTCTGAGCCCTTGGAGGCTGACCTCTTATAATAACATTAACCAGGTTTTCCTACCCTCTGACTTTGTGGTAGATTTGAACAATGGGAGGCCCTGGAAGAAGCTCAGAATGGAGAAGAGAGTAAGACTAGTAATATCTCCCTAACTCCCTTCCTCCAAGTACTTGGCTTGTCAGGGGCTGCATCTACTAAAAGAGTTCCTGTTGGGTAGATCTTCTTTATAGCTAGAGCTTTCTTTTTGAATTCTGGTAATAGCTCCTTTCCTTTGCTTCTTCAGGCCTAGGGTGGGAGTAATTGTTCAGTGTTGATGCTTAATTATTGCTAACTCTCCCTACACCTTTGTAAATAAATCCTTTATTAAAGTCTCTTCAATCACTCCTTTTGAGTATGCCATCTGTTTTCTGTCCTGACTGGCACACTCCTATGGTGCCATTTAGATATCTCTTTAACTGTATTTAACATACTGTATTCCAACTATTTTCGCCTATCCATTTCCCTCATTAAACTCCTTAGAGCATGTCTGAATCCAGGGAAAG
Organism: Anoura caudifer; assembly: GCA_004027475.1. Classification (NCBI taxonomy): domain Eukaryota; kingdom Metazoa; phylum Chordata; class Mammalia; order Chiroptera; family Phyllostomidae; genus Anoura; species Anoura caudifer. The sequence goes on along the minus strand of PVKU01003902.1, from coordinate 36,495 downwards.
AATCCTTGTGACTAGGTAAAAAAGAGCCTTCCTGCTCTAGGCTTTGCAAAGACTAGGGTAGGACATGCAGAGGCCAGAGAAAACAGAGATCTCTGGAATGTGCAGAAAATACATTCTGTGAGGGACATGGGAGTAATCTTCGAGAATCAAGTAAGGAACTGACTGCTTGCCTTGATCAGTGGAGCCAATCTGATTGAAAAGGAAGTCTACACTTTAAAGGAAAACCAGAAAGCAGGACTGAAGAATCTGGCCCAACTAACTAATTAGCTTTGCGATCTCAATTCAACTTGAACTAAAGTCTGAGATTCTTGGCCTGGCATTTGAATTCCACTGATAGAGGCTTCCAAATTTTAGCTAGTAAGGGGACCAAGAACTATGAACTAAAGGACAGAGACTCTAAGAACTGTGTAAGATTTCTCAAACTTCTACTACTATTGGAGGTAAGGGCTGGAGGACCCAATAAATAGTACTTCTCATTTCTGCCCAAGTTTTTGAAAACAACTTGAGAAATAAAAGATTAAGACAGATGAAATCAAAATAATAATGACAATAGAAATGACAGCTCAAACTTCTAGAGCACTTATTTTGTAACAGGCATTGTTCTAAGTGTTTTAAATATGTTAACTCAATCTTCATGACAACTCTTAGCCCCATTTTGTAGGTGGAGGAATTGAATCACAAGAAGATTAAGTAATTTGCCTAAAGTCACAAAGCTGTTATTAAATGGAAAATCTGGAGTCTTCACCAGTTTGATTGCAGAGTCTATGCACCAAACTGCTACACAACATTACCTCTTCAGACATATTATAATACATTTATTAGAGATAAAAGTGATGCTGCAGAACGTGATTTGTATCTGGGAACAAGAATTCTTAATAGTGAACTCCTAGTCACAGACAGTGTTGAACTTATGCAGGCTTCCTTACATGGCCTGCCTCTGGAAAACTTAGGACACGGAGGAGGAAGCAGAGAAGGAGGAGGAAAAGGGGGGGGGGGCGGAGAGAGAGACTTTCTTATGCATGCCCACATTTTTTCATATTCATCAAATCCAATTAAGTAAATTTTCCTCTCCTGGGAGGAAAAGAGTTGAAGGCTAGAGAAAGTTTAGGGGTATTACACTAGTGGAGCCCCCTCCACTAGTGTACATCAGAAGAAAACATCAGATATTGGGATGAGAGATTCCCCCCAATGTCATGTTCCTATATTTACTACTTTTTACTATTATTTCTAGTTCTCAATATCAATGCCATATTGTACTGTGATTATTTGTCTGTTTCTATCTCTCTCTTCCTTCCTCATCTATGCACTTCTTAACAGCAGAAACCTCTTTCTATTGATGTCTGGATCTGCAGCGACCGGCACATAGCACACTGAGTAACTGCTTGTTAAATGAAAGAATGAACACATAGATATTTTTCTCTAATTTCAAGAAGATACAGACTAGGATTAGTTGTTAACTCAGAAATAGATTAGCTGCTTCAGAACTTTAGCTCCTTGATTTGAATTCATCCTCAACCTCTCCAATTCCTGGCTTTTATTTTTTAATGTAAGGGCTTAGCAGGTGAGCTGAGCAAGCTGAAAGCTTCCTATTTACTGCTGCTATTCATGGCTTTTCTGAAAGTGGAATCAGAAAAGGCAGTGAGGAACAACGCAGCCTAGCAGCTTCTTGGTTATGCCTTATCTAACAGAAAGAGGGCTTGGGCTTTGGTGTCATTCAACCTGGTTTTGAAAACCCGCTTTGCAATTTTCTAGCAGTATGACCTTGGGCAGATGATTCTTGTAACATGTTCTCAGTAGCCCTGTTCTCAGTTTTTAGTCAATTCCCTTTTAATGAGGACATCATCTGCTTTTCAGAGAGATTATCATTTGACCGCTTTCATGGAATTACTCACGCCCTAGCCCATGGCCTCTTTTTCCCATTTTGAAAATCTGCCTGCTTTATCTTTCAGACATCAGAATCTGCTGTCTGATAACATGTGACTATCGAGAAATGTGATTATTCCTTTTCTTTAATTTATCCTGTTTTTCTGGTTTGTGATTGTATCTCAATTAACTATTTCCTTTGTTACTGATTAACTTGATGGAATCTAGCTTCACTGACATAATTGTGAACTTTGGCTACCACTAACATCTATTTGAACCACCGTAGCTTGTCCAATTGCCCTGCTATTTTTACTGCATCTTCCAGAACTGCTGAAGCTTACTACCAGTGGTCACCTCAAAATGCATCAGTTATTTTAGTCTCACAATACAGTCATCCAAATGTAATACACTTTTCCCTGACCAGTCAAGCCTGTGTATTTTGTACCTGGTAACACATATTTCTGGGAATGCTGTATGGAATTATTCAAATCCTAAGCATCTAAACAAACACTTATTTATTACCAAAACACAGAAATGAATAATTAAGAAAGACTTGAGCAAGACCCAGTTTTCCAAAACTGGACTCCCACTGTATCACAGGACAACTGCTTGTCAACTTGCTTCCATTTACTTATCCCTCCATGATCCTCCTATTCCAGTAAGTTCCAGATCCATTCTCCTGTTCACAGATTGTCAATTCACAAGTTCAGAAACTATTCCCTGAGGACTGCTAAATAAGTAACAGTGACATTTGCTCACATTTAGGTAGGATTTCACAGTTTATAAAATGTTCTGCATCCATTCTCTCACAGGATTTGCATTCTAGAACAGAGTATCTTACATGGGTCCATCTTTGAACTACTAGAATAATGATTCTCTGTTTTGTATTTTTGACATCCTTAGTGTGTTTCTGCCTCAAGGCCACTGCTCATTCATTCATTCTTGCATTCAACTAACGTTTATTACACTTATTGAATCTCCCTCTGTATTAAGTACTATGCTATAAATTCTGGGGAAAAGTTTTGTATAACATAGTCCTTGCATTTAAGCAAGGGAGAAATATTTCAAATTAGTCAGCAAAAATACAATGGTATAATACAGAATATAGATCATTTATATAAAGAGCTAAAATAATATAGCAGAAGGAGAGGTTAATTCTAGCCCAGGCTTTAAGGTGGCTTAGGCTTCAGAGAAGAGGAAATTTAAAAAAAATCAACATCAAAACAAAACTACAGGGCAAAGTAAGATTAATTTAAAGTTATTTAAGTGGTTTTAAAAAATGCTATATAATAATTTTTGCTTGGGGTGTGGGGGATGGTATGACAGGAGGGACAGTTGTGAAATCTAACAAACAAGATAGAGTGTTACAACTTCAAAGAGGTTAGAAATCATTGTCCTAGTACCCTAGAAGTTTAAACACTGGATTATTCAGACCTTGTTACATATAATTTCTAGGCAATGAGTACTGGGAGAAATTTGCGCCAAATGAGCAGAACTAAAGGGTTTTAATAATAATCATCTTTATCTTAATGAGGATAAGGTGACTACATGGCATCAGAACCTGGGTGAGTATTTCCCATTTCATAAATAAGGCTGTTTTAAGTTTTATACCTGAAGAATATTGGTAAAATGCCTTTAATTCTCATGTACCTAATAGTAAAGACAACATGATTTTCTTTCTATTTGGTTACAAACATGCTTGTGTATGGGTGTGCATGCATATGTTTTAAATGGTGTTTTTAGCATTATAACATACCACCAAGCTCTACTTGAGTTCTTTTTTAAAAGCAATTATAACAGAAGAAAGAACAAACAGGATTTCCTCTTTCACTAATATTGACTTAACTTTATAGGGTCCCAAGCATGAACTCCTCTGTTTATTCATGAAACAGATCCAGGCTATTGGTCCATTTGGATTTACTTCCAACCTTCACAGTTCAGACTGTACCGCCAGTTTAACTCTTGGCCTCTCAGGTGACACAACTTGCAAGAGTTATAGAAATGGCCACAGCAGTGCTGGGAGGTTGCAAAAGAAGCTCATTAGCTGGCTCTGAGCCCAGTAGATGAGAGTCCCTCAGCAAAAGACAGTTTCCACTGGTTACACTTGGGAGTTACCCCTGGTTTAGCCTTTGTCGCAAACCATCTGTATATGTCAAAAGTGCTAATAAGCAACTGACTCACTGGCAGAATAAATTCAGTCTGGTGATTCTGTGCTGGAAGATTCTGTAATGATAGAGTTGCAATAAAACAAGGCAGTTTCTTAAGTTTTGAGGTCATCTAAGCCTAGTTGTGGGAGAGCATATTGATAATTGAGATTGGGTACTGGAGATGAAAGAAATGGTTTTTGCAGATGAAAGAAGCCCTGTCTAAACCTTGCTCAACACCCTTAAAAGTAGCAAGTGTAGATCCCTTTTTAGAGACCCTGCAATTATTTTACGGCTCTCACTGTGACAATTGTTGGGCAAGTTTAATAAGACTTGAGCTCCCTGAGAGTCACCAAGATCATTTAAGCTCTGGCTAGTGTGGCTCAGTTGGTTGGAGGGTCATTCTGTAACCAAAGGGTTGTGGGTTCGATTCCCAACCCAGGCCTATGGATATGCATGGGAGGCAACCAGTCAATGTTTCTCTCTCACACTGGAGTTTCTCTCTCCCTTCCTCTCTCTCTAGAAAAGCAGTAAAAAAAAATGTCTTTGGGTGAGGATAAAAAGAAAAGAGAACAGAAAGATCATTTAAAAGCTAATGCCATATGATAATGACTTTGAGGCCTCTCAATCACAGGATTATGCAAGAACATAATATTTGTCCTAATGAAGACTAGAAGTGTGTGTGTGTGTCCTGGTATAGTTTTTCATTTTCCTGTACTGGCTCTTACAATGACCTATTTCAGACATAGATGAAAACTGTGAATATATGTGTTACTTTTTTAAAATATAGAAACAGACATTTAGGTAATGGAAAAAGGTCATTTTTGTGAGATGTCTAGTGAGCACAAATGCATTTATTCATTTTATTTCAAGATCATCTTTCATTTTTATTATTAGTGAGAAGCATTTGGCAAGATTTCAACTCCAAGATTTCATGAAATTATCTTAAATATAGTAACATTAGTAATGAATTGGCATATAGTAACAGCCATTTTTTCCCTATTAGGTTAAATGTCTGTTCTATAAGCAATTATTTCTTCCCAACTTTACAGTCATTTTTCTTTTGTGTTTCCCTTGGAAACCTGACACCCTCAGAAAAAATATTCAAAGCACTTTCACTTTAAATGGCAACTCCCATCTCTCACATTTCGTTTAAAACTCTGGTCAAGGAGTCAGCCTAATGTCACATCTGTCTATCATATTTGATGGCTTTTTATGACCTGGTAAAATAAAATTAATGAGATAATGGGTGTTTTTTAGGGGGCAAGAAAATGTTATAAACACTTTACATTTAGTACCTCATTTAGTCCTCATAATAACCCTATGAGTTAGGGTCAGTTCATCTGAATCAATCTAAATAGGCAATCTTCTTGAATATACCTAATTTATTAATTCATATATTATATATTAATTCATATATATATATTATAAAATACATAGAGAATGTCTGTTAACTGCTGGGTTCTGTCCAAGGTGCTCTAGATATAAACATATATAAGGCTGGGGACTCACCTTTTAGGAGTTCAGGGTCAAGCAGTTAGTATCTCTAATTGCAGCTGATTTGCTGGACATTATATAATTGATAGAGCATACTAACAAGGCTTCAGGCATGTAGTATGTGGCAATTTATATGGCAAATACATTCCTTTCTATTCCAATTAGAAGAGAGAGTTAGAAATAGTTCACACTCCAGTGGGACAGAAAATAATCATTTAAGTTTTGCCTCTGGGCTACATTAAGTCTTCTGCTCTCTGTCATAATAAACTCTGAAGGGATCTGGACTGCTTGGACAGCCCATTGAATGGCATTTGGACATTGAGGGATCTGGATGGCCTGGGTGTTGGGGGCATCAGGCTGATTGTTGAGGATGAGTAAGAAGTGGTTAGTATGCCCAAGGTCCTGATAAGATACAGTGTTTCAGAGGGTTGGAGATATATCCTATAAAGATTCAGGGATTTGACACTTCAGTGAAGTTTTTTAGGGGTCCAGTGGTCAGAAGCATGACAAAATGTCCCCTTCAAAGTAAAAGAAAATGACCGTATCTCATATTTGCTGCTGCAAGGGAGGAAACAGTGCCTGTCAAGCTTCTTTGTGTTCTGGATGCAACACGTACCAAACCTAGAGATACTATTGCATATACTGACCTAGAAAGCTGTCAGCTTTGAGTGGGGAGGTCCATACTACAGTGCAAATAGCCTCACCACTTGGGCAATATAATCCGGCAGATCTTATGGTGTTGGAGATGTCAGCGGTGGGGAGACATGCAGTATCTTATGGCAAACCCACTGGGAGAATAATGATGTAAGGCCCTGGGATTCTGGGGCAAGACCATGCCATTTGCAGCCTTGAATCATCTGCCTTTGGAAAAATAGCTCTTGATGAGTTATTGGGCCTGGTGGAGGCAAAATGTTTCATGAGACACTGACCAGGGCTCCAGAGCTGCCTATGAGCTGGGTTCTGTCAGATGTATCACATCATAGGTTGGATAGGCCCACCAGCAGTCCATGGTAATATGGAAATAATACATCTGCCCAAGCATTACAGAGGACACGGCAAACTGTGGATAGCCCAGAGCTGCTTGTTATTCTCAATAGCACTGGTCCTTGGCTTGCTCCTGTGGCCATGTTGAGGGTCCTGTATGACCAACTGAAGGAGAAGGAAAAGCCTAAGCTTAATTTATGGATGGGTCTGTTCTATATGTGGGTAAACACTGAAAGTGTACCATGGTTGCATTATAGCTACATCCAAGGATAGCCTTGAAAGATAGTGGAGAGGGAAAATCTTCCTGATGGGTGGAGCTGTGAACAGTGTACCTAGTAACTTACTTTTTGTGGAATAAGAAGTGGCCCAGTATATACAGATATGGGAAGTGGCCTGGAAAGAAAAGGGTTGAAAAATCAGAGACAAGAAGGCATATAGATGAATGTGAAGAGTTTTGTATCATATATTACAACCCAACAGAAAGCATCTCCATGGAAGAGGTACTGAATTACCACATAGATACAATAACTAGGCCAGTGGACATAAGCCAGCCTTTGTCATTGGCCACCCTGGAACTACCAATGAGGGGCACATGGACAAAGTTGCCATGATGGCAGAGACAGGCTATAACATGGGTCTCATAGCATGATTTTTCATCACCAGAGCTGATCTAGCTTCTGCTGCTTCTGAATATTCGATCTATCAGCAACAGAGACCAATGCTGATATATCATTATTTCTTGATGAGACCAACTGGCCACTTGGTAGTAGGTTAACTACAAGAGCTAGTGGTTTGTCTTCACAGGGATAAATGCCCATTCTGAATGTAGTCTTGTATTTTATGATCGCAGTGCCACAGCCAACACCACAGTCTGGGGCCTTTAACTATGCCTAATTCATGGGTATGGAATCCCACACACAAAAAAACATCTGAACAGATGATCTACTCCACTGTGAAGGAGTGAAGGGGGATTAGATTCATAGCCATGGAGATGCACTAACCATATCGTGTACTGCCCCATTTAGAAGCATCCAACTCCACAGAACACTGGAATAGCCTTCTAAAGGTACAGATCAGAAGCAACATACCTTGAAAAGGATGCAATGCCATCCTTTTCCTCCTCCTTCAGCTAGTCATACGGGAACTTCCCAACCCCCTATAGCGACAGGTATGTTGCAACCATGGTGAACAACATGGGGATCTACACTAAATTAGACACATATGGTGCCATGTCTTCAGCAGGAAGAACACAATGGACACCGGGAGGTGGGATCAGGAATGGCCCCACTTACCATCAGTTCCAATAACCCACTGGGTTTTGTGTGTGTGTGCTTCTTATACCTGCAACTTAGGGCCGGTGGCTGTGGTCTCCAGAAGGAGTGTACTCTTGTCAGGGGATAGAGCAAGTGTCTCATTGAACTACAAGCTATGGATACTTCCAGGGCACTTTGGGCTCCTTGTACTCAGAGACCAGCAAGCGAGAAGAGTTGTCACCATTTGGCAGGTATTCAACCCTGATCATTAGGAAGAGGTAGTGCTACTTTTACATACAGGAGTAGAAATAGGTATGGAACTTAGGTGATTTACTTGGAAGCCTCCTGTTACTCCCTTGGCCAACTGTAACTGTGAATGGACAAGGGCAGAAACCCTGACTTGAAAAAGGCCTGATTGCCAAGGACTAAGACTCATCAGGAATGAAGGTTTGGGATACACCATGAGGGAAGCTACCAAGACTTGTCAAGGTGATCGCTGAGAGTGATGGGATTTAGAATGAGAAATAGCGGAGGAAGAGGATGAGTACTAGGTGCAGCCCCAAGACCAACAGCAATAATGAAGGCTCTGGTTCATCTCACTAACTTCCTGCTTCTAGGTTTTCTTTCAGGAGGGAAGGCCCAGAGGGACCATGGAGGATCTGTTCCCTAAATCTGCATGGAGAAGCAGCATGGGGTGGACTGGACAATCATGAAAATGTTTCACTCACATCTGCTCTGGGGAGCATAATTGACTGTTGTATCCAACACCTACCCTCTGGATCCACCAGTTTTTACACTGAGCCAACACTTCTCTTGGCTTCTCATAGCCAATGATAGCATGGCGGAGGTTCTAGTATCAGTTCATTCCCAGGAGACAGAGATTTATTTAACATTTGACTTTGTTTCAAGGATCCCCCAATGGCCTGAAACTTCCTTAGAATTGTGCTGTGGTGTAAGGCACTTCCTACCTAATTTTCATTCCTTCCCCATCTCTTTCACTGATGTCAGACTGGCATCACAGTCTGAAGGCTCTTCCCGTGTTCTCTTGCTTTCTCACCTTTATCCTTCACAGGAATTTCCCCAGTAAATATAATGCATGTCTAATTCCATCTTGGCACATGTTTCTCAGAGGACACAAACTAACATAATGTCACTGGGGAAATGGAACTTTAACTAACAAGAAAATAGTAGGATATGAAAAAGTAAGTCTTAGAATCTACTTTCCTGTTCTCAATCTCTAGCAATTGCTCAGACAATGGTAACATTATTGTCCGGAAATAGCAACCCACAATTTCTTTATTATTTTTGCTACCCTAAAAAGGAGGAAGTACTAGCAAAAGAAAATGAAGGTAAGGGAATTATTTCCTCCATCTTTAATGGCTCTTTCATTTTCTCTTTACAGTGTTTATTATTACTTAAGCTGTAGCCCATTGTACAGTGTGGCATTCTGCAAAAATACATCACTGACACCTGAGCAAACCTATACCTATTACAAGAAAACCACTCAAGTGTGTGCTCTAGCCCAAAGCATAATCTTAATCTATGTAAATGGGAGAATTTTGTTATTACCCAGTCAGCTGTTCCTAGACATTAGGAATCTTGTATAGTATTCTGATCTTATCTTCGCTATTAACGTTTGGGTACATCTTTTGATTTCCTGAACCATATCTTACTTAAATAGAAAATAGGGGTAAAAGTATTTAGCTCTCTAGAGCTAAAGAAATACATTTGCTCAGATGGGACTTTTATATAATAACTAAACTTCATGGTGTGTGTGTTGTAGGAAAAATAAGCTTATGACTTGGGGTCAAAAGAAATGAACTCAGCCCTCCAACTTATCAGAAACCTGGGCAGGTTGTATTACCTATTGAGTCTTGCTTACCTCAGAGGTTGTTGCAAAGTCCACATGCAACAGAACATGTGAAAAGGCTTTGTAAATTGTGTCGTATAGATGTGAGCTTTCATAATACTGATGACAATTAGGGAATTTCTTTGGGACAGCTTTTGATATATGACAAATATATGTAGCTTAAGAGAATCAGGAAGTTAACTTAACTCATTGTATTAGTCTACTAGGGATACCATAACAAAATACTGCAGATTGGGTAGCTTAAACATGTTCTAGGGGCTGGAAGTCCAAGATCAAGGTGGAGCAGGGTTGTTTTCTCCTGAGGCCACTATCTGTGGTTTGCACATAGTTATCTTCTTGCCATATCCTCTCATGGTCTTTTCTCTGTATAGGCATATCCCAGGTGTCTCTTCCTCTTCTTATAAAGACACCAGTCCTTTCAGATTAGGATCCCACCCTTATGGCCTCATTTAACCCTTATTACCTCTTTAAAAACTCTGTGTCCAAACATAGGCATTTTGGGAGTTAGGACTTTGACATATGAATTTTGGGAGGACATAATTTAGTCTATAACACTAATCTTTAAGTATGATCAAGGTCTAGATACTACTCAATACTACCCTGGTCTACCTCTGGATAATGTGGTTCCTGGACCTCCCACATCAGGGTCACTTGAGGTGCTTGGTAGAAGCGCAGATTCCTCAGTCCCATCAGGGGTTTACTAAATCAGATTGGGATTGTGGTTCAGCAATTTGCATTTTTACCATTGAGTAAAAGTTATCTAGGTGATTTTTGTGCACTGAAGTTTAATAATTGCTGATATGGTATAAAACACATAGGAGCTTTGGAGTCTATCTGGGTGAATCCTGGCTCCACCAATTACTAGTGTGTAATTTTCACCAAATTACTTAGTATCTTTGTGTCCCAATTTCCCCATATGTAAAGTGAGTATTATTTACTACTTTCAGATTATTGTCAGGGTTAGACATAAGGATTAGAGGATCTACATACTGTAGGTTCTTCATAATTTTAAAATTTTTATCATTCTTCATGTTCTGATAAAATAGTGGTTCCATGAACACTATCTTCATTTTCATGCTCTTTTTCCTTCCTTTCAATGACCTTCTCTATCATCTTTAAATCCTACCCATTCTTTAAGGTCTACTTTAAATTTTACCTACTTCATGTCATCTTTTCTGATCCCCATTGCAATCTGGCTATCTCTCATTATATTTGCATTATAGTTATTTGTGAATGTCTTGTTCCCCACTGGGCATTGACAACTGATCCATCCCCAAACACATACACATATGCAACATACATATGTGCAACATACACCCATGCATACAACACACATTCGTTGGGGGTACCTAGAACAGAACTTAAGCAAGTATTTGTCAAATTAAATCAAAGGGGATCTATATTTTCAAGCTGAAGATCTGGCTTAATTCTTTACAAAATTCACTCTCTCCATGCTCATGATATTGAATATACTGCAAGAAGTATAGCTCATGATTTAGGACTTAGTAGTGTACAGGAAAATTAGAAACAATTCTGATAAATGTAACTGCAGGAAATGAAGCTAACATTTTTCTTGGTTCTCATAGCCCTTTAATCAAACAGAAGTGTATTGCTTAGTTCTTATTATGAATATGTGGCTAGAGAAACTGCTTGCGATATAGCTCTGGAAAAGTAAAAATCTTGAGAAGGAGGTTGATGAAGGATGAAGGAATTTTGATTGTTGGAGAAACTTGGAGCCTACAGTTTATTTTGAAATTATTTTTAGTAAAGATTTAGTCAGGTTCATTCCTATGAAGGTTTGGAAATGTCTGGTCTATTTTATAGCACAATAAAACTTCATGGTTTCCTGGTTGGCTGGTATTTGTTTAGAGAGAGTGGGTTACTGGTCCAGACAACATTTGAGAGGCTATAATGAGAGGAAATCTGATGTAAACCTTTTCACCTGTGAAAATGAAGGCTCGCTAAGGAAGGAATAAAATCAGCCATACCCGCCAGGTTTACTGTTTTAAAAAACATAGTTTTGATTTGTTTAAAGTCTTGTCCATATTAGAGTAGATGTTAGTCATCCTTTTAAACATGATTACACAGCCCCAAAAGACAGTATTAAAACCTTGAATTTATATAAGGGTTCTTGTTATTTTTCACAGTTTGCACTTACATTTAATATAGTTACTAAAGCACCAAACCAGGCTACAGAGTTGTCACTGGGAACAGTCCAAGCATAATTCTAGTGAAGACCGATGTTAGGTTAACTGCTGCACTGCAATGAATCCCAGTCATTTAGCATGAAAAGGATGTTAAATACACTTGCTTTTGTCTGAAATCTGACCAGATATTTTAAAAATTCTCTAAATATACAAATCTACACCTTACTTTTCATTAAAGCTAGTGACTTGTTTACTGTTTCCAGAGCTGGTGAAAATATTGTGATATTAAACAAAGAATGTTTAACAAGATCATTTACATGATCTTATCATCCAAGTTTTTTTTCCAAAATGATTTCTCACCAACTTCAAAAAGATGCAAGAAAAAAAAAAGAATCAGCCTAACATTGCACTACTTATTGAAGCTGGATAATAACTGCTTAGTTAAAAAAATCTCTCAGCACTATAGCAGACATTTGTTTCTGTATTATACAGAATCTGTAACCTCACTGTCTTATTTTTTTATTCCTTTATTTGTAGGACACTACTATGAATACAAAATAAGTGCTAGTTTATACTTCCTACTCATTAAAATGTAGGGGAAACTATAGGTCTTCCCTGAAAGGAAATCAGTTATTGTTAGGTCGGAGTTGCTCAAGAAACTGGGAGGGACGCAGAGAGCTAAGGAAAGCAGGGTTTATTAGCAGGGCGTGGAGGGGGGAATAAAGGGAAAGTGGAGCCAATTTAGGGAGGTTAAGAGGAAAGTAGAGCCAACCAGGGGAGGATGGGACTCGTTTGGTTGTTCCTAGATCAGGGTTTTTAAATGCAGAAACCTGCGGTTGGGGTATTAGAGTCTGGTTGGCTAAAGCTGGTTGCTGGGTGAAAGCTGCATCCTGTTATGCCGGATAAGCTGACCCCAGACCCTAATCTTCCTGGGTAGGGTCTGCAGGCAGCTTCCCACAGTGCCATTTTCTCCCCTGGTGATTTTCATTCCTCATAGGCCTGCCTAGATCTAACAGTTATTATTATTTTTTTATACAGGAGAAAATGTGTGTGTGTGTGTGTGGGGGGTGTCTTTATATTGTTACAGTAAGTTATTTAAATTATTATTATTATTTTTACCTAAAACTAACAAAGATAATGATGAGACTAAATGTTAAGCTTTTTATGGCTAGACTTTCTAGAATGAAACTTTTCTTAATGTTAACATAAACATTCATTCCTCAATCCACTGCAATCTGGCTTCTGCTTCCATCATGGCAACTGTTCCACCTAAGGTCGACAATGATGTGGATACTTTCCTGTCTCATCTTTTTAGAATGTAGCATTTTATGGTTTTTGTCCCCCTTCTTAAAACTTCCAAATTTTGGTACATGACACCACTCTTGCCTGATTCTCTTTCTAACTTTGCCATTTTCTTTTCAGTCATCCTTTTGAGCAACTCTTTGTTCCCTATCCCTTATATGTTGGTGTTCCTCAGAGTTCAGACATTGATCCTCTTCTTATACTACACACTCTTCTGAGGCATGTCTCATTTTCCTCCCAGGGTTCCACCCTACACTTCCAAACTCTATCTCTAGTCCAGACTGCTCTCTGGAACTTCAGACTCATATATTCAAATGCCAAGAAACATCTCAACTTGGATTCAACCTGTTCAGAATGAAACTTCATAATCTTTACTCTCAATGACTTCTCTAGTACTTCTTATCCTGGTTAATGACAAGATATTCTAGTCAACTAAGCTATACCTAGGAAACTCCCTTTGCATTCCTCTCCCTTTTCCCTCTATGGAATTGATCAGAGCTCTGTAGTTGCTATATATTAATTAAATCCTTCCTTTCCATATATACTATGCTTACCTTATAGAACTCTATCTTCATTTGGCCTGTTATTATGGTTTCTTAAATAATTTTCCTGGCTTTGGTTTCACATTCTTCCAAACTACTCTTCATGCAGTACCATCATTGAAATTTTAAATACACAATTAAAATTGGGCATGCCAAAAAGAAATTGGTCATGCCTGTTCCCTGATTAAAAGCCTTTAACCGTTCCTCATCATTCACAGAATGAATTCCTGGCTGCTCAGGAAGGCCTATAGGGCTCCTCACGATTTAACTTCCACCCATCCATCCAGCCTCATTTCTCCATACCCTTCCTCCCTCCATCCCAAGTCATACCAACCTGATTACAGTTCCGGAAATGTCCATTCTGTTTTATGGCTCTCTGTCTTTGCAAATAGTACCCTCTGTGTGGAATGCTCTACTTTCTTGTCTACCCGGGAAACCCCTATTTATTTTTTAATTCCCAGGCTAATATCTTTCTTCTGTGAACTTCTCTTTGTCTCACCACTGTGCTTGGTCAGAGCTATATTTGAGCATTTCATACCATGCTGCACTTGTTTATGCATTTTCTCCTCTACTAAACTGAGGGCAGGGACTATATCTTATTCATATTTGTACTTTTAGTATCTAGGGCAATGGTGGGCACATGCTGAATGAATGAATAAGTTTTTGCAAGCATAGATATTTTCTTGTCCTCACTATGTTTAATACACAAAATTGGTTGTTAAGGTTTGATTTTTTTCCCTGTTACTCTATGTTACCACATACAGGCACAAAAATCAACACATTTTCAGTGGAATGAGATATAAGAGATGTAGACCCACAAAATTATGATCCTGATATGCAACCATTCCTTTAAAAATTAATGTATTAATTTTTTTACATTTACAGTACACATTAAAATCTCTGTAGCATTTGCCTTGTGATGAAAGAGAGCTGCTAATTTACCTATTTGATTTCATACATAAGAAGACAAAACCTTAGTTGAACAAAATAGCTTTGAAAGCAAGCCTTGAAACCAAGGTGAACAGATGATAGATATAACCTGGGGGTCTCCTTGGAAAAACTCATAATTGATAGGATCCTGGAAAGTCCTGAAAGGATGGAGAGGGATAAGAAAGAGGATTAGGGTGTAAGAATAAACTAAATTTACATTCACCAAGTACCTAATCATTGTTAGTCATTTTACATATTAATTTCATAACAATAACCCTATGAGGTGGACATTGTTATCCCCATTTTGTAGGTGAGGTAGGTAACATGAGACATTAGGAACCTCCAAGGTCATGCAGCTACCAAGGGTAACTAGATCTGACTGCTGCTAAAGTTTCTTTACTTCACAGTGTGCTGCCTGCCTTTCAAATAAAGTTCTCAGAGCTGCCATGCTGCTGTGTACAGCTTAGTAACACACACAAAGACACATTATTTACTCCTATTTGCAATGATCATGTGCAGATGGCTCACTTAGTAGTTAACAGTAATATAACTATAATTTTATTTCTAATCCCAATGCTTATTTTTAAAAAATTTCCCAGTGAATACTTTCACATTTATTGATGATGCTAGATAATGAATTGGATGAATATTTTTAAGCTTCTCTTGCAGAACAATGTGAAACATCCTAACTATGTTTAGTGGAGAAAGCATACTTCTAAATTTTTCTTTGATGTTCCTTGCTTCTGGCTCCATTTGGAATCTAGAAATGACTGCTGTCTGGGGTAAAAGGCAGTTTACCTCCTGTATATTGCTTGGTCTGGCAGTTTGTCGTTCTCCTGGGCAAGAATCCAGCTTGTGGTAGTGAGGTGGTTTTGTGGCAGAACTCCACAATTAACCACAAGTTCAGTGTCAACGGTAGGCTGCCACCATCGTGGCTGTGATCCTTCAGATCTGCTGGGATAGCCAGAGCTGAAGAAACTACTGCTTGTCTAAGGAGGGAGCAGGAAAACTTGGAAAGAGTTTGCATTGCTGTTTATTGTTCAAGGTTCAGGTTTTAGGTTTAATACAAAAAATCCAGGATTTTTCAGATTAGCAGTTATAGATATAATACTTTTATCTGTTTTTTAAAAATATAGTGAACTTATAGCATAGATACAACTGTTGTTCTGAAAACTAGAGATATTAAAGGAAAAATTCTTAAAGTAGTAGAATATACTCTTTCATAGCAAAAGAAATCCAGGTACCATCACTTGAATTAAAAATAAGTTCACCCACACATCTCTTAAACATTTATTTTATGTATGTTTTCTGTAAACCTAAGAGAAAGGGTTCTTTTACTGATTTTGTGCAAATGGTTGTTAAGAAAAATATTTTTCAATAATCTGGAAAATTTTTGTATTACATTATATATTAAGTGTTTTTATTAAAATTCATTGCCTAAAGCAAAAAATCAAAGGGTATACAACTAAAAATTCTGATTTATTAAAAATATTTTGAGAAATACAAACACTTAAAAATTTTTTGAGTATTAACTGAAGATAATCTGCCAAGCATGGCATGGTGATTGAACTAAGATTGAATAAGACAGAATTCTTGTGTTCAAAGTGTATATTAAAGAGGTAGTTATGTAAGTAAAGAAATACCCTAACAACATACATCTTTTTCTAACAAATAGTAACAATAAACTCCAGGTCCATATTAGGACCATCCCATGTCTCCAACCTCCTCCTACCTTATATATTTTTTCTTTCTCCCTCATACTTTATGCTCCAGCCACAGGACACTTGAAATTATCCAAATGTACCGTAATTGCATTCCTCCAGATTTTTGTGCTTGCCTACTTCCTGTGCCCAGGTCATCTTTTCTCCTTACTTTATTTAGGTAACTTCTACTCAACTTTTAATTCCAAGCCCAAAAATCTTTCTCAAGAACACAACTCTGTACCAGATACTCCTGCCCTGGTCTGGGTTAGGGGTCCCTCATCTGAGCTTCCAGAGTACACTGAGTTTACTTGCCTCTACATTACAGCTCCTATCACACTGGGTTCTGGTAATCTTTTTACTTTTCTAGCTTTCACTATGAACCCTGAAGGGCAGGAGCCACACCTTTCATCATTGTTTCCTTGTTAGCTAGTACAGTGGCCAGCACAATACCAGGCACTTAATAAATACTGAATGAATGAACACATTCATTAAGGGAGAGAGATTAAATGTTGGTGGAGAGGAGTGGTACATAGAACAATTGAGGAAAAGAAGTGAGGGAATTAAATGCAGAGATGAAAGAGAGAAGGCAGGGAGAGAAGAGAGAGACAGGAAGACAGCTGTCCAGATGGACATAGGAGAGAGAATTGGAATTGGTAGAGAAGGAGAAACAAACTGTGAAAACAAGCTGAGATAGCCGCACAGTGGGGAGATGGAAAAACAACGATTGGCTTCTTTACTAGTTCTGAAGCACTGTTCCCCACAGTTTGTATCAAATAGTCTCTTGTGCTCTTTAATAGCCTCTATGCATTGCCCTATCTCCCACATAAAGCAGCCCTTGAGGAAGATAGTTCTAAAGAGCTTTACAGTTTTTTAATATTCTAAGTAGCATCTAGCACAGTGCTCTGCAGATAGTGAACACTCAATAAATATTATTGAGATGAACTAAACAATGAGACAAAGTGAGGTTCAGATTCTGAGATGAGTGTTAGTTGGAAGGGAAATAGCTATTATTAACGCACTTAGGCACGGGAGTTGCTACTGCACACTGAAAACAGAAGGATCCTTTCTATATCAGAGAAAAGAAAGCCAGTCTGTTATTATTTTCAAATGAGAGATTGTAAATGTTAACTCTTTCATTCTTTCAAAAGCTTTTGAGGTTTTCACTTATCTTAAGAAAAGGCTCTAGTTTTAAGAATTTGGAATTTCAACAAAACTGGTGAATTTACTGGCTATCCCTAAAACTTTGATATTTAAAATTTGTCAGACTGCTCTCTCTAAATCATTATCCCTGAGAAATTAAGGCTGAATTTGTTGAAGTCTGAAAAATTACTTTAGAAAGAGTACTCAGTTCTAAGCATTTTCCCAAATCCAATTCAAATCCACTTTTTATGCTCTATTTCAGAAGTTTAAAATCTTTCTTCTTTTTTTTACTCCCTCTCCCTGTCTTCTTGCCCAAGGGTTCCAAAAAGAGGCTTTGGGTCAGAGGAGGAGATGTCAGAGAGCTGCCTACTTTCAGGCCTGGGCCCAGACACTTCCACTTCAATGGGAACAGTAATTTTAAAAAAGTTCTTAAAGAACTGGTAACTATTATTCTTGGCTTTTCATCTGCTCAGAGCAAATCTTTAGATGCTGCTGCATAAACCATCCTGAATCATGGGCCCAATCATGGGACAGTGATAGTGGCTGGGCAGAGTCCTGTCCCTCATCCTACCCTCAGTATCACCCATTCCTAGTTGTATTCTGCAATAACTATAATAGAGTCACCAAACATGCAGCTTCTGATCCATTTAAAAATATTTAATTTTGGAAGGGAATTTCTGGTAATACTGCTCTAGAAATGGATTTTATGTTTAGATTTTACATATAAGAAATAATGCTATCTTCCTCTTCTTTTTTTAAAAAAAGATTTTATTTATATACTTTTAGACAGAGAGGAAGGGAGGGAGGGAGAGAAACATCAATGTGCGGTTGCCTCTCATGCACCCCCTACCCGACATCTGGTCCACAACCCAGGCATGTGCCCTGACTGGGAATTGAACCAGCGACGCTTTGGTTCACAAGCTGGCACTCAATCCACTGAGCTACACCAGCCAGGGTGAAATAATCATATCTTCTTTAAAAAAAAAGTTTGGAAACACAAGTAAAAGGATGAGGAGTTACACTTACCAGAAGATAGGGCTGGTAGGGTGCATTTGTTATGCACCTATTATAAGGTGCATTTGTTATTTCGGCTTCTCTGTGGATGAAGGTTCAAGAAGAGAACAAGGGAATTCACAGAGAGGGCAAGTTCCAATTCAGCAATGTTGAGCACCAGAGGTCTCAGATGAGGAAGTGAGTGTTCTAACAGTTGGGTTGAACCCAGTAACAGGACATCTCAACTGGCACTTGTAAGGTCAGACACATGGGGAGGGAGTAACATCTAGAATGTTTGTCAATGGGGTCCTTAGCTACAAAACTAGTATTTAGGGGCAGAGCTTTTGGCTCTAAGACTGGAAAGACCTAGGCAGTGTTTTAGTCCTTCTACAATTAATGAGGGGCATTGCCAGTTTATTGGTGCCGGTACCTAAAATGGAGAACAAAACAAAATTTTCATGCTATCAACTGGAGCACATGGGAAAAATAGGTCTTTGGAGTTTGAGGGCAAGGACTCCATTATTAGAACACAGGACTACACAGGGGTATATTGCACCAAAATCCTTGGGATCCGCATGGTAAGTCCTAGAGTTCCATGTCATGGACCATCATACTGGGAGAATGATTCCGGTGCAGAGATCATGGGTCAAAATGTGGGGGAAGGAAAAATCAGGTAAAAGGCTGGATAGAAAGTACTGAGGAAAGTCAAATGTATACTATGACTTTAGGTCTTTTTTTTCACGACAGACATTAGTAATATATTCTCAAACCTAAAGGCAAGAGCTAAGTAATTCTATTGGCTGTTTAACTCTGGCAAAAGAATAATTAAATAATCTGAACACTAAGAAATGCAGTCTACTAATAATCTTTGACAAAGACTGTAAACAGAGAAGGGAGTTGCTATAAACATAGCTAGCTCATTCTTTTTGTGCATATTTTTAGTTAAGTAAACTGACGGCCTTTGGTCACGTCCTTACATTTTATTTTAGAATCCTCTCAGGTGCTGAAGTGTTCAAGGATGTACTCCAAATATAGGTAATTTAACACCCTGGGGTTTTGCCTTATTGAGACTTGGGAAGATAGCTGAAAGAAGGCTAAGGGAGAACTGGGAGGTAAAAAGAGAGCTTTGCATTTTATTTTCCAGACAACAGTCCTTTGATATAAATCCTTTTATTTTTATTTGTCAATATTGAGAGTTTGCTTTAGTTTGGTGGTGCAAACAATACAAAGGTTGCTCTTGGCAATCTGAAACACGGATCTGAAGGATGCCTATATACAGCAGTGGGCAAAAGTAGGTGTACAGTTGTGAGTACATGAGAGTTTATTATTGTATTATTATTTATTAATTATTGTATATTTATGATTAATATACTTTGCTCACCCCTGTATTTTGAACATACAGAAACTATAGATTTTTTTTGACATTCAATATTATTTCATATTAGTTTCAGGTGTACAGCATAGTGGTTAGACAATTATATAATTTACAAAATGGTCCCCCCAATAATATAAGTATCTACCTGACACCATACATAGCTGTTACAATATTATTGACTATATTCTCTAAGCTGTACTTTACATCCCCATGACTATTTTCCAGCTACCAATTTGTACTTCTTAATGCCTTTACCTTTTTTCCTCAGCCCTGCAACTATCCTCCCCTCTGGCAACCATCATTTTGTTCTCTGCATCTATGAGTCTGTTTCTGTTTTGTTTGTTCATTGATTTTGTTCCTTAGATTCCACATATAAGTGAAATCAAAAGGTATTTGTCTCTCTCTGTCTGACTTATTATACTTAGCACAATACCTTCCAGGTTTACCCATATTGTAGCTAATGGTAAGATTCCATTTTTTTAAAAGATTTTATTTATTTTTAGAGAGACGGGAAGGAAGGGAGAAAAGAGACAAACATCAATGTGAGAGGAAAATCACTAATCAGTTGCTTCTTGTTTGTGGCCCAACCAGGGATCAAATCTGCAACCGAGGAATGTGCCCTAACCAGGGATTGAACCGATGACCTTTTACTTTGCAGGATGATGCCCAACCAACTGAACTACACTAGTCAGGGCAAGATTTCATTTTTTTAATGACTGAGTAATATTCCACTGTGTAGATATGTACTATAACTTTTTTTTTCAAATCCTCACCTGAAGGTATGTTTGTTGATTTTAGAGAGGAAGGAAAAGAGAAACATCAATGTGAGAAACATTGATCAATTGCCTCCTGTATGTGCCCCAAATGGGGATCACAGTGGCAACCTAGGTTATGTGCCCTGATTGGGGATGGAACCTGCAACCTTTTGGTGTACAGGAGGATGCTCCAACAAACTGAGCCACCTGGCCAGGGCTGTACCACAACTGTTTTATCCATTCATCTATTGATGGGTACTTTGGTTGCTTTCATATCTTGGCTATTTTGAATAATGCTGCAATGAAGTAGAGACTACATCAAACTAAAAAGTTTTGCACAACAAATGAAACCATCAATAAAATGAAAAAAACACCTACTGGATAGAAGATATTTGCCAATGATACATTCTATAAAGGTTGAATATCCAAAGTATATAAAGTTTAACTCAGACAACTTAACACCAAAAAACCATATAATCCAATTAAAAAATGGGCAGACACTTCTCCAAAGAGGACATATGGATGGCCAACAGAAACATGAAAAGATGCTTTGCATCACTAGTCATTAGAGAAATGCAAATTAAAACCACAATGAGAGATCTCACACCTTTCAGAGTGGATATCATCAATAAAGCGACAATGAGGATGTGAAGGAAAGGGAATTCTCCTGCTTTATGGTAGGAATGCAGATTGGTGCAGCCATATGGAAAACTGTATGGCAATCCATCAAAAAATTAAAATGGAACAGTCTTATGAACCAGCAATTCTGCTTCTGAATACATATATATATGAAGAAAACCAAAACACTAATTTGAAAGTATATATGCACCACTATATTCAGAAACCATAGCTTTTTAAGACTAGAAGTGACTTTAAAGGTCATCAAAACTAAATTGTTTCATTTTACCTTTGAGAAGAGTGAGGCCTGTAAAAGTTATGTGACTTGCTTAATGCCAAGGCATGAATGACTAGCTGGGCCAGGATTAGAACCTGTGAAATGGATTTCCAGCCTACTATTATTCCCATTACTATGCCTATCCTACCTCAGATGACAATCCAGCGTTTTAAAAAAACAACTTTAATCTGGACTTGTTCTAATTTTCAAGTCAATTTATTATTCCCTATGACAATTTATGAGCAAATTCAGTAATGTTCATGCTACACTTGTCATGCCCTTTTGTGTAAACTCAAAATGTATCCATTAAGTTTCCTACTTTAATCTTTTATTGGTAATGATGAGTTCTACACATGTTTTAAAAATGTATTTGCTGAGTTCTCTTAAAATGAGATTTAAATTTTTTTTTTTCATCTGTCACGGTGGAAAAAGGCCCTTAGGATTTTTATCTTTTAGGACAAGCATTTGACTAATCAATTTGAAAATTCTATTAAATATGTTTTCCTTTATCTATGAGACAGAAAAGGTAAGGGAATTCTGGTCTTTTTCCATCTTGGTCAAATTCTTGTGCTAATTTTTCAGTGATTTCAGCCATTTATGTGAACTATGACCATACACGAAAATGGTCTGTTTTAGGTCATGGCTGTGGGCAGAGATTAATTGGTGAAAAATGGGCCTGTTCGTGGGATTTACCACACAGTAAGGTTTCTCATGTCCCTGGAAAAATGTGGAATTAGCTCTTTGAGCAATGCAGCCCTGTCATGAAGTTGAAGGAGCGTTTTGGTGGAGGGAAACACAGTTCGCTCCCTAAGGCAGTTATGATTGGTTAGATTCCAGAGCAGTCCCTTTGGTTCAGCAAAGTTTTCCCCTCTTTCAGGTCAATGTTTTCTACACATTGCTAATTTCACTAGTAATTCACAGATCGGGCCTTATTGGGCTTCTTTCTTGGCACCGATCCAAATTGGGCAATGGTCTTGGACATTTCTCCTAATCCTCCCATGTCCCAGCTCCAGAACATGCTGTTACAGTGAAAAAGTCTTCGATGTGGACATAATTTCAGGACACCATAACTTTCTCATGCTTACTGAGTGGGATACGGCTGTAAACTACTGCGTATGGAGGGCAAGGGTACAAAGCGCAGGATGGGATGTTAGTTCCTCGCCTGTGAAGGTGGTTCTTGAGGAAGACAAGCTCGATAATAGCTACTTGGATGCTCCCAGAGAACACTCACTCTACGTGCACGGTCCTCCCTAACAGACACTGCAAAGGTCCTGGGCCTGCTGTGTGGCCCACGTTGCTGTTAAGGACAGACCTAGCCACAACGATGAGGGTTTCTTCTCCAGGCACGTAGTGATGGCTGCTGGCCCTTATCAGGTCACAGCTCGGCTGGGGAAGTCCAAGGGCCCATCCTGGACCGGCGGCTGCATCCTCTCCCCTCAACTTGGTTTACCTTCTAGGCACTCCCCTTGGGGACCACAAACGCCCTCTTTACCCAAGTCTCCAGTGGTGACCTGAGGGAGCTGGGCAGGGTGTCTATGACTTACCCTCAAAGGGAACTTGCGTGCCGGGGATCCCAGCATGGTGGGCCTGCCCCCTTCTATCCGAAGAGGACCCCACCCGTCTCTCCCAGCCCTGGCCGCTTCCTTGTTCCCGCACACTGAGGCGTCGGGGTCCACGGTCTGCGTGCGCGGCCGGCGGCTGGGCTGGCAGGCAGCAGCGGGACAGGGCGCGGGGACGCGCGGGCGGCGGGCGGGGCGCGCGCCCGGCCAGGGCAGCCGCGGGGGAGGAGCGCCCGCCAGCCGCTCGCGCGCCCAACGGACCAGACTGGGGCCGTGAGGTAACTGTTGCAGCCCGCGGGAGTTGGGAGGCAGCTACGAGTCTCCGGTCCCGAGAGGTTCCTGAGGGAAAAGGAGAAGCCCCTTCCGCCCTTTTCCACAGCCAGTATGTCGCGGACCCCGCTGCTCCTCTGCCCGCGTGGTGGGGACCCCGGGCCGCGGCGGTGGGCGCAGCCCTGACGCGCTACGGAGTTGGGGGGCACCCGCAGCGCAGGGGCAGGGGGTGAGGGAGCGCCAGTGGCCGCTGAAGTCCGAGCGGGGCGTGCTAGCCCCGCGGCCACCCCGGGTCCCGGCCATGAGGAGGGACGAGCGAGACGCCAAAGCCATGCGGTACCCGCAGCCGCCGGACGGGGCCGGCTTACCCCCTGAGAGTCTGAGGAACGGCTACGTGAAGAGCTGCGTGAGCCCCTTGCGGCAGGACCCTCCGCGCGGCTTCTTCTTCCACCTCTGCCGCTTCTGCAACGTGGAGCTGCTGCTGCCGCCGGCCTCCCCCCAGCAGCCGCGGCGCCGCTCCCCCTTCTCCGGGGCGCGCCTCGCGCTGGGCGCCCTAGCCGCCTTTGTCCTCGCCCTGCTGCTCGGCTCAAGGACCGAGAGCTGGGCTGCCAGGGCTGCCGGGCTGTGGACCCTGCTGCGTGTCTGCTCGCTCAGCCTCAGTCCCCTCTTCAGCATCGCCTGTGCCTTCTTCTTCCTCACCTGCTTCCTGACCCGGGCCAAGCGGGGCCCCAGCGCGGGCCGGAGCAGCAGCGGCGGCTCCTGGTGGCTGCTGGCGCTGCCCGCGAGCTGTTACCTGGGGGACTTTTTGGTGTGGCAGTGGTGGTCTTGGACTTGCGGGGACGGAGACGCGCGGGCTCCGGCCCCGCACACGCCCCCGGCGGCGGCGGGCAGGTTGTTCTTGGTGCTGAGCTGTGTGGGCTTGCTGACGCTCGCGCACCGGGTGAGGCTCCGGCACAGCATCCTGGTGCTGCTCTTCTCCAGCTCGGTCTGGTGGGTCTCCGCCACTAGCCTCGGGTCGCTGCCCTCAGCCCTACGGCCCCTGCTGGCCTGCCTGGTCGGGGGCGCTGGCTGCCTCTTGGCCCTGGGGTTGGATAACTTCTTTCAAATCAGGGAAGCCCCTCATCATCCTCGGTTGTCCAGCACCGCGGAAGAAAAAGTGCCTGTGATTAGACCCCGCAGGAGGTCCAGCTGCGTGTCGTTCGGTGAAACTGCGGCCAGTTACTATGGAAGTTGCAAAATGTTCAGGAGACCTTCGTTGCCTTGCATTTCCAGAGAACAGGTATGTTAGCAGAAAGCAAGGTTTGCTAAGGAAGTGAGTGCGGTTTTACCGCTTCAGTTCCGTAGTTGAATTTGCCTGTTTGAAAGCATGCTAACTTCCAGGGTGGGGGGAAAAAAAGTTTTATTCTGGAAAGAATTCCTAAAATACAGGAAGCTTTTTAGAAATAACAGAATTACCTTTTGTGAAATAGCAGACTAATTATATTGCACTTTTTAAAGACTGTTTATGTAATAGATGAGTTCTCAGAAGAGTGAATTACGTGCGGTTTCATAGATTGACTACTCCCACTTTGGCATACTCAGATATACATCTTTTTTGTGCCGTTCATCTGTTGCAATGGTGGTACTTCTCAACGATAGCATACAGTCATTAGAATGAATGAATTTTAAGCAGTGTGGTCTTATTATTCTTGGTATTTGAGAGGAAGAATTTCAGATCTTGTAAATATGGATGAGCTTTGGAACTGAGACTTGTTTGTTTAGGTGAAAAGACTGTTGGAAGTAATTTTTAAGAAATCCCTACCCCCAATTCCAGCAGTATAAGCTAATATCTTTTACAGACTGACGCATGGTAGTGTATATTTGTTGCATAACAAGGAGAATGTTGTAACAATTGAACCTTTAAACTTATGTCTGGAAAGATGCCAAAAGCATTTCCAGTTTTTTTTTTCCTGTAGTTTTACATAGTTTTGTTTTTTAAAAGGAATTGAAACCATCATCAGGGAAGAGCCTCTATCTTTACACAGTCTTGGGAAATCTTACCTGTTCTACATCACCAGGAAACTCACCAAGTGTAGCTACTGTTAACTGAGCATTTACTAAATGCAAAATGCTTTACATATGTTTCCTTAAATCCTCATAAGAACCCTGTATGATGGGTGACATTACCTCAGTTTAGAGATGAGCAATATGAGTTTTTTAGCAATTAACCCAACTTCACACATCTAGTAAGTGGCAGTGCTGGGATCTGAACCTAGATTTTTTCAGTTTTCAATACTATATTTTAAGCAACTAAAAGGATGAGTGTAGAAGTTTTATGTAAGAGAGGAGGAGTTTATACCATTGGTTTTTAGACTTTAGTGATAGGTTTTACACTGGGATCCAGTATATTTAAAAACTGTCTTATTCTTACTACATTTGATGCTCTCTTCTCTGCAAAATAATTGACAAACCACTACACTGATTTTATGACGTGTTTAACACTAACTCTGTAGTGTTCCAGTGAGACTACACTTTGCTTCTTGAACAGTGTTTTCAGAAGCTGCTTTTGTGGTCTGTAGTTATTTGGCTAAATACTTGAAAAAAATTGCTCAAAAAGTGCTATGTCTTTTGTTTTCTCTTTTTACTGCCCGTGATAATAGACAGTGCTTAGGAAAGTATGTATCAGAAGAAAAATTGTTATGAGGTTAAGTGTAGAGCAAAGTAATTGTCAGCTGTTTTCTTAGAATGGCATAGCTTTTAACCATTGACTATAAATGAAGAGACTGCAATTTTTTAACATTGGAAAAATGTTTTAGCATAGCCTCTTCACATTTGTAGGTAATTTTCCTAAATTCACACCATTGCATTTAATGTATTTTAAACGTAATCTGTTGGTGTAGTCAACTGTAGCTTTCTGATGTAAATTGAAGATTCCCGGTTTTCTTAATCCTAGTCTGGTACTTTTTCCATCACGGCAACTTTTTTCAACCTTTACCTTAGTGCACTGTTATTCCATTTATTATTTGTACTAGAAGAAAACACAATTTGCACTTTTAAAAATGGAATATCATTTTGTTGCAGAAAACTCTTACTCATATTCCACTATGAAATAGGACCATTTTGGAGGTCTTAAATATATACTAATAGTGTAAAGGTTCATACGTTGTTACTTAATCTTCAGTGGTATAAAGTAATACTGTTTTGGCATTACCAAAAATTAGTACATATTTTTAACTTAACAAAGATTGTAGTAAGATTTTTTATTTATGCTTGTTTCTGAGGTTTAACAGTGGGTCTCTGGTTTTGTTTGCATGTATATTATATTAAAGAAATGAAGATGAAACCAGTGTTTTTATGGAAGTAGATCAAGAGACTTTCTGATTTTCAAAGTGCTAAATTTTGTATACGACAAGTGTAAAGTCACTTCACTGTTTCAGAAAGTAAGGGAAGACAGAAAGATATTGAGTAGAACCTGATAGAGGGGGAAATGCCCTGGATTCATAGGCAGAGGATAGAGAGTAAGGTCTTGGTTCTGCTTGGAAAAATCAGTGAATTTCTGAGTTTTAGTATCCTGTGAAATCAGGGGTCCCAAAAGATGAATTCTGTAGTACCTTCCAATTCTAAATTAATTTCTTTTGGTTAGTTTATACTTTTTGTAAGGTATAAATAAAAGTATAAACAAAATATCACAAATTAGTAGTTTTTGAAGTTTAACTTTGAATGTTGATACTGCTAACCGATATTTCCCAAGGTGTAATGGTTGGAAAAGATGAGCAAATATTCTGTATTTTTTGAATAGAAAATTTTAGAAGTTATATGTGGGTTCATTTTTAGATTGGTAACAAAATTATTATACTTTTATTTCCTTAAAAATTTTATAAACATCTTTGAAAAACAATTAAAATGTGTGTCAATGTAAATATTTTAAATTGAGAGTAGATTTAAAATACTTTTTTAACTTTTGGGATGTTATGTTAGGTACTGTGTTGAAAAGTAATGGCATATGTTTGTAAAACATTTGATTTTCATAATTAGATTTATAGTAGTTAATATAAATGCTATATATATGTCAGTTCTTAACTAAGGTTTTTTTTTTTTAATATTGTTGGTAAGCATTTAGAAATTTAAAGTTTAAATCTAGTTATTGCTGACTGTGTTCTGCCTTGGGGGGGGGCGTTAATGGAAGAAGCACTTAATTTGTATGTAGTATATTTGCCAAGAGTCAGCTGGAACTAATAGGAAGTTTAAAAAAAAATCAATTGTCTACATAGATGGCTTTGACCAGAATTTAACAAATTACATTTCTAAGCCATTTTATTTGTATATTCTGTAATGAAGTATTCAGCCAGATCATTTTGTTTGTGATAGACTAGATAAATAAGAGGTTTTGAAAGTCTTAAGTTAGTATGTGAGATATTTTTCTATACCTAAAACGCTAAGTGCTTTCTAAATGGTTAGGTAAATATTTTAAAATTCTGTGGCCTTAAAGCCCATAAATATTATGTAAAGTGTTAATTTTATTTGAAAAAGGTATACACATGTAGTATGAAGGTGTCTAAAAATGACTTTAAAGTTTAAGTGATTATTTAGCCCCTTAAGGAATTTGTAAGACATACCTCACTATGCATTTAAGAACACTGTATTATTTGTGAAATTTATTTTTTGTGGGCAGTGAATGTTTCATTCTAATTTCATGTTAATAATATAGTAAAATATCAGCCTTCATAATATTTTTAATGATGTTTTTGTAAATATTGTATGTACTCTGCAATTAGAATTACTGTTCAAAAACAGATTTGATCAAATCATTTGCTGTGTTTTTAAAACCTGTTACCGTTTTTCATTGTCCATAGGATAAAGTAGACAGTGATCTTGAAACTTGCTTGCAAAGTCCTTTATAACCTGCTCTTAGTGTTTTTGTTTGTTTTGTTTTGTTTTTTTAATAAGCCATTTTGGACTTTTGGAACACCCCCTCACTGCATCCATCTGTGGCTCTAGTTATTTGTGGACTGCTTATTGTTACTGACTTGATTTTTTTCTTTTGCTGTTACCGTTTGCACTGTTTGAAATCTCCTTTAAAGAACAAATTAGATTAAGAAGTCTTTAGACAGTATGATGATAGTCAAATTAATATATAAACTGAGAGTAAAACGCCAATATAGCAGGGTTGACCATATTTAAAAATAAGTTGACATCATATGATGTGTGATAGAAGATTTTAATTATATCTCATGAAATAGTAACATCTCCATAGTTTATGTTTTCTCACACTGAGTTGAAAGTAAATAGGGCAAGCCATGAATAAAACTATACAGTTTACTTTCATTGTCCTAAGACTTTTTATCCTCCTCAGTGGCAGGCCTTTATCTGATTCTCTTTTTTCTTTTCCCTTGCAGTTACCAAGTCAGCCTGTGTTTCTAGCACATTCTCCTTTCTTCCTATACCCCAACCCAAACAAGAAGAATCTGTACTTGCTGAACACATTTATTTTAACCTAAATATATTTGTATAGATACTGAAGAGATAGATTTGGAGTTTATCTAGTTGAAATCTGCTCATTTTATAGATGGGAAAGAAATTAACTCCAGAGAGATAAAATATATTGTCTCTAGGTTATTCTCTGAGATATTTGGGATACAGGGACTAAAACCAAGTTAGCTCCTGACTCCTAGTCCACCTATACTTTCCATAAGAGCATAAGTACCCACAGTCATGGTTTTTCATGGTTTTCCAATGCTGTAAATTAATTTTGCCAATTATCTGATAAATGACATCTCTGGTTAAAGAAGTTGGTGGGTAAAGGTATAACAGAGAGGGGAAAGTGAGAGAGGTAGGAGGGACTCATGAAATCACAAGTTCATACATGACCTTGAAGATAAATTGCTCCCTGATGTAGTTATTTCAGGGTGACTTGTCAGGATGCAGCTGGTGTCAAGCTCAAGTGCCTTCAGAGGCAAGCCACATACCATATTTATGTCATATGCTGAGGAAGGAGGGGAGGGTAAGAAGAATGAATGTCAGCTGACTATCACCTTCTTTGCCTGAAAACATTCAATTTAAACAAAACAAACTGAACAACTGTGTTAGCCAAGCAAAACTTTTGGAGACCTGTGTTCTGTCTGTGGGTAGTTTCTGACAGTTTATAATATTGGCTTGGTGTATATCTTGTTATTTAAAAGCTTATCCATATTTATTTGATTATTAAAAGTCTTAAAACTTGGGGCAGAGGAATATATTCTCCACTGTCTTTTTCTTTTATGACCTAGAACTTTTATTCCTATATTGATTTACCCTAAGAAGTTTCTCATATTTGTAGGTTTTCCCTCCTCCATCTGCTAGAATACATTGCTTGGCTACTTCTTCCTTACATTTCATATAACATGCATTCAGCATATTTTAAATTTATTCAGTTAGCATTTAAATTTTAAATGAGAAATTTCAAACATAAAAGACTGTACATATGTTTATTTTATATGGTTTAAGGAAGAAAATAAAGGAAAAAAGACTCATGTACTCACTACCCATTTCCTTTGAAGTTCTCTGTGTAACCCTATTTTACATCTCTCTCTTTCTGCCTCAGAGGGAACACATCTGTTCTGATTTTTTTTTTTTGCTATTCATTCCTGTGCTTGTTTTTTTTTGAAATATAACACCCCACAAATGTATTCCTAAATAAATAATTTGTTGTTAGTATTGCCTGCTTTGAAATTTCATAGAATCATAGTATATGAATTCTTCTGTAATTTTTTCTTGACTTTTCTGAGATTTTTCTATGCTGATGTGGATAATTGTAGTTCATTTTTCAGTGCTGTATAGTGTTTGATTGTATGGCCATAGTAAAATTTATCTATTTCACTGTTCATGGACCCTGGGGTGATTTGCTATTTTGTGAAATGGTGCTATGAAAATTTTTGTAAATGTCTTCCAGTGCATGCGTGCATCCAAAAGTAGAATTGTTGAGTTGGCAGATATGTTCATATTTAACTTTATACTGTATATTGTAGTCAGAATAACATCTCTCCAAAGATGTTCCTGTTCTAATCCCAGGAATTTGTGAATGTTACCTAACTTGGCAAAGGGGACTTTGCATGTGGAATTTTTAAGGACCTTGAGATGGCGAGATTATCCAGAATTATCTGAGTGGACCCAAAGTAATCATAAGAGTCCTTAAAAATTGGAAGAGGGAGACAGAAGAGGTCAGAGATGGAGATGTAACAGTGGAGTAGGGTTGGAGTAACACAGTGTGAGAAAGACTCAATCTACGTTTGGCTGTGACAATGGAAGAAGGCCAGGAACCAGGGAAAGCAGGCAGCCTTTAGACTCTAGAAAAGGCCAGGAAACTGATTTTGCTCTAGAGCTCCCAGAAATAACAAAGCCTTGCTAGCACCTTGATTTTAGTCCAGTGAGACCTATGAAGTCAGACTTCTGACCCACAGAACTGTCAGATAATAAATTTGTGTTGTTATATGCCTCTGAGTTTGTGGTAATTTGTAACTGGAAAGTATTAATTTGCCTTAACTGCTGTAATGGTTTGCATGGACTACTGTACCACAAAGTGGGTGGCTTAAAAAACAGAAATTTATTGTCTTAAATTTCTGGAGCCTAAAAGTCCAAGATTAAAGTGTCTCCGAGATTGGTTCTTTCTGAAGGTTGTGATGGAGAACGTGTTTTATGCCTGTCTCCTGGCTTCTGTGGTTTGCTGGCAATTTCTGGCTTTTTTTTGGCTTATAGATGTGTCGCCCCTAACTTTGCCTTCATCTTCACGTGGCACTCTCAGTATGTCTCTTCACAGTTCTTCCCTCTTTCTGCTGCTGGTCTTTGTGTCCTTAATGGCCGAATTTTAATTTAATTACCTCTGTAAAGACTCTGTTTCCAAATAAAGTCACGTTTCTAGGTACATATCTTTTTGGAGAACATAGTTCAACCCATACATATAACAATAAAAACTAGGACACTATAGAAAGTTGAGTTTTTCAAGATCGTTTTACCATTTATACTTTTGCTAGCAGTGACTAAGAATGCCCTCTTTGATTCTTGTTTACTGACTTTAATTTTTGTTAGGTTTGTATTTCTTTGTGAATTTAATTGGAATTTCTTAATTACTAATAAGTCAGTATTTTTTATGTTATGGACTGCATTTATTATTCAGGGATACCTGTTCATGTCTTTTGCCTTTTTAAAAATTGAGTGGTTTGTTTTTTTCTTAATAATTCATGTGTTCTTTATATTCTGGGTTTTAATCTTTTATTGGTTATTTAGGTTGCAAATACCTACCAGTTTTTATAGTATCTTTTGATAACTGAGGTTCTTCATTTTAATGTCAAATTTACTATTTTTTTCCTTTAATTTTCCTTTAAGACTCTTCCCTGTTAGAAGTCATAAAATATACTCCTATATTGTCTTTTTAAAGTTTAAAAATTTTGCCTTTCAAATGTTTTTTATTGACTTAGAATTCATTTATAGGTATGATGTGATGTAGAGATCTAATCTCCTTTTTATCTATATGGATATCTATTAATATCAACATAATTTATTGAAGAGTTTATTCTCCATTTATCAGCATGCATCTGTCATATATCAAGTTTCAATATATGTATGAATCTATCTGGGCTGTCATGTTCCATTCGTTAGTTTATGTACTCTATGTTAATACAACACTATCTTAATTATAATAGCTTTATAATAAGACTTAATATTAAGTAAAGTCCCCCTCATCTTGTTATTGTGTTTCAATAGTGTGTTGGTTATTTTTGGACCTTTGCTTTTAAATATATATTGGAGAATAAGTTTGTCAATTTCCACAAGAAATCTTGTTGGGATTTTGATTGGCATTGTATTAAATCTTTTGAACAATTTAGAGATGAATTTGCTTTTGATTGAAAACTTTAAGTTGTATTTTTCTAGAAATTTAATGTAACTTTTCAAGTTTACTTCCTTAACACATAATATATTTTTATTATTTGTTTAATCTGTTTGGCATCTGCATTTATGTCTACTTTTTCATTCCTAATATCATTTATACCTTTTTTCTTTGTTTTTTAATCAACCTCGCTAAAAGTTTGTTTTCAATCTTTTCAGAAAATGGGCTCTTTATATTGGTACTTGTTTTCTATTTTATATCAGCTCTTACTTTTATTTTTTTTCTTTCTCCGAGTTCATTTTCTTGTTCTTTTTCTAACTTAGTAATTGGGATGTTAATTTATTTTGAGCTCTTTTGCTGTAGCGTTTAAGATTATATACTTATTTCTAAATATGGCTTTAATTGAATATCAAATTTTTATGTGTAGTATTGTTATTTTTCTGTCTTCAGCATTTTCTAATTTTTGTTTTGATTTCTCTTTTGACTAATGAGTTGTTTAGAAAATTTTTTAAAAATTTATAATTATTTGCAGGTTTTCAGTTATGTCATTGTTGTTGATTTCTGATTTAACTGCCTTGTGAGCAAGGAGGATAGCCTGACATATGATCATTTTTCATAAATGTTTTTATGTTCTTGAAAATAATATGTATTTCTTATTGTTAGTTAGAATGTTTGTTAGCTGTCTTGTGGATAAAGGTTGTCCTTGTCAGAGCTTCTGTGTCCTCACTGACTTATTTATCTTGAACCATTAGTGACTGGAGAGAGTATTAAAAGTCTCACTTTCCTGGTGAATTTGTCAGTCCCCCACCCCCATAGTTTGCAGTTTGCTTCTCCTGTTAGAAGGTAAGTGTATGGAGAATAGAACTTTTCAAATTGGATGGAATTACTTATCAAAGGAACAACAAAAAGAGTATGTGAGAGATAACACATTCCAAGTATGTAAAGAGTCATTGTAGGCAAGTGATAAAAAATTTGTCAGAGTTAACGTGTATTCACAAATTCCCTTTTATATATTCCAGGCTCTGGAGATACTAAGACAACAAGTTCAGGGTCTGTATTGCAAGGAGATCACACACTAATGGAGAGAGAAAATGTAAATAGAGAATAACAATTCAGTGTGGTAGGTAATATATAGCAGAGGTATTAATAAGGTACCATTGGAGCATTTTGGGAGGAACAACTAACCCTTTCCAGATGAGAGTCAGAAAGCCTTCAAAAAGTAACAGTTGAGCCTTAATCTTCAATGAAAGTTTTTTGCTGATATAAAACAAAAAATTGAATTTAAAAATTTCATTTCTGTGACCTTAAAAAGAAATTTTCAAAGTTATCCTGGCATAATCTTCACCTTACCTTAAATATGCATGTAGATAAATACTTCTTATCAACCAGCATATTGAAAAGTCTTGAAAAACATGGAGCCAAATCAAGCAAACTGTTCACCTTCAGTCATCAATCAATACTAACAAAACAGATGCTTAAATTCTCTGTCAGAAGGTAGGAGAACATAAAGGGGGATAAATGGTAGTGGAAGGAGACGTGGAGCGATGAACGCAATACATTATACAGATGATGTATTACAGAACTATACCCTTGAAACCTATATAATTTTATTAACCAGTGTCACTCCAATAAATTCAGTAAATATATTGATTAATAAGAAATGTCAATATCTGTGGTTAAAAAAAAAGGCAATAAAGAAATGTAACCCAGGATCAGAAAGGAGGGATTATTATTGTAAGATGTAATAATTACCACGTTCTCACTAATTTCAACAACCCTGTGGAGTAAGTAATAGGATCCTGTTTTGCAGCTGGGAACAAAGGCAGAGGGGTGAATCAAGTAGCTCCAAATCACTTAGCTAGCACACAGAAAATACCATAATACGCTGAGTGCCACTTCCATTATATAGCAAGCCCCTAAGAATGCTTCCAATTGAAACAATTGAAAGGAATCATTGAGTGAGGAAACTCTCTGATACTCAAAAAAAAGAAAGAAAGAAAAAATAATATAGGGGAGGAACATTTTTTTCTTCATCCTTTTTAGGCTTTTTTGGCTGGTCTAGTAATTAAATTGACGTAAAACAAATTAACAGGAGAAAACCAAATTTAATTTGTAGATATAGGAGCCCCATGAAAATATGAGACTCAGAGAGTGACCAAATCAGAAATCTTTTACACCTATGAGAAAAAGAAACAATAAAGAATAATTGATAAGATAAAGGGGTTTGGGCTTGGGTTAATAAATTAGTGAAGAAGTAATAAGGTTTGTTTATACAGCCTTCTTGGCCTAAATTCCCTATCTCTGGTGATAAGGATGTCTTTTGCCCTCCTGGTACAGGGAAAGGTACTTTTCACATAGGAGATTTATCTTCTGTTTTCAGCAGGGGATGAAAGAGGGTCAGAGTGTCCTTGCATCGGCTATTTCTCAAATGCCCTTAATTTAAAATAGTATGCCAAAGTGGCATATTCTACTCCCTTTCAGTAGGAATACTAAGAGGTAAGCAAGTAAAATAAAAACAGCTTTCACTTGAATAGTTTCTAACCATCCTTAGCA
Source organism: Anoura caudifer (assembly GCA_004027475.1). Lineage (NCBI taxonomy): Eukaryota > Metazoa > Chordata > Mammalia > Chiroptera > Phyllostomidae > Anoura > Anoura caudifer. Next base: position 1,881 of record PVKU01003902.1, on the reverse strand, counting down.
ACCTTGAACATTTCCTTCTGTGAGGTATGGCTAGACTCAAGAGATAAAAACTTAGGGTCTGTCCAAAGTCAGGAACCTAATAGGAGACCTCTGCATAAAGCTGAAGCCACAAAATGCTACTCCCTCAGTGTAAGGGTAGAATGAGAAATAAAGATGGCCATGGAGATGGGATGCCTATCTTGACCTTGGCATAAGGGTGCTGGGGGAAGGATAAAATAAATTTCCCATGGGAATGTATAACCACAAGAGGGTCCTCATATTGTTTTCTTTTTTATTGTAGTAAAATATACATAACATAAAACTTAACATTTCAACCATTTTTAAGTATACAGTTTGGTGGTGTTAAGTATATTGATATTATTGTGCAACCATCACCACCATCCATCTCTAGAAATTTATCATCTTAAACTGAAATTCCACAGCCATTAAATAATAACTCTTAATTCTCCCTTCCCCAGCCCCTGGTAACCATCATTCTACTGTTTTTATGAATTTGACTATAAATACCTCATATAAGTGGAATTATACAGTATTTATTAATATCTTTTTGCAACTGAATTATTTCACTTAGTATAATCATTGTTGGAATTTTGATGGGGATTGCATTGAATCCATAGATTGTTTTGAGTAGTATTGACATCTTAACAATAGTAAGTCTTACAGTCTATTAACATAGGATGTCTTCCTATTTGTGTTTTAATTTTTTCAGAAACATTTTGTAGTTTTTACTACAAGTGCACAAGTCTTCCACCTCTTTTGTTAAATTTATTCCTAAGTATTCTTTTTTTGGAAATATTTTTTAAAAATATTTTATTTATTTATTTTTAGAGAGAGGGGAAAGGAGGGAGAAAGAGAGGGAGAGAAACATCGATGTGACCTGGAGTTGAACCAGTAACTTTTAGATTTGCAGGCCTGTGCTCAATCCACTGAGCCATATCAGCTAGGGCCCTAAGTATTCTTTTGATGAAATTGTAAATGGAGTTGTTTCTTAATTTCATTTTAATTGTTCATTGTTAGTATGTGGAAACATTACTGGTTTATGTGTTGATTTTATATTCTGAAGCTTTCCTGAATTTGTTTATTCTAACTTTTTGTGTGGAATCCTTAGAGTACTCATTTAGTTAAAGGAGTTTTCTTTTTCTTTTTTTATTGTATTTTTCCCATTACCATTTATCCCCCTATACTTTCTTCCACCTCCACCCACTTCCTTCCCCTCTGCAATCACCACACTATTGCCCATGTCCATGATTCCCTTTTTGCTTGGTCCCTCCACCCCCTAGCCTCTCATCCCCATGTCCAGAACTGTCAGCCTGTTCTCTATGAGTCTGTCTCTATTTTGCTTGTTAGTTTAGTTTATTCATTAGATTCCATATATGAGTGAAATCCTATGGTTCTTGTCTTTCTCTGACTGGCTTATTTCACTTAGCATATAGCATAATATTCTCCAGGTCCATCAATGCTGTCATGAACGGTAAAGGTTTGTTCTTTTTAATGGCCAAATAGTGTTCCATTGTGTAAATGTCCCATAGTTGTTTAATTGGGCTGCTTCTAAATCTTGACTACTGTAAAAATTTTTTTTTAAATTAAATTTTATTTTAATTGTTGTTCTTATACAGTCTTCTGTTTTCTACTCCCATCCCATCCCTCCGCCCCAGCCCTCCCCAGCTCCCTTCCATTTCCATCCCCCCCTAGCTTTTGTCCATATGTCTTTCATACTTGTTGCTCTAATCCCTTCCCCTTTTCCCTGGATATTCCTATCCCTCTCCTCTCTTGTTCTCAATTTCAGTGTCTTTGGTTATATTATGCTTGTTTGTTTGTTTTTTTGATTAGGTTCCTGTTAAAGGTGAGATCATATGGTATTTGTCTCTCACCTCCTGGCTT